>QYTT01092189.1:40191-57705 GCA_006980735.1 Dasypogon diadema | reverse complement strand
CTAGCCATCTGCTTAACAATATTTTCCAGTTCGATTGACCTGGGAGAAGACGACAAAATATCATTTCTCCTCATTCTGCTATTGTGATTATTGTGGAGAGCAGGAGTTTCGTTCAAGAAATCATCTGCACTTTCGCTATAGGGCCCGTTACTAAAAGTATCAGTTGCGAAATTATTAGTAAACTGTAAACGTTTAATTTCTGAATGCACAATCGAATTAAGAGGATGATTTGTGGTAATGTTGGAATTGCTTAGTAGATTCAATGTTTGATTTAAGCAATCTCTGGCCTTTTCCAGATAAACCTTCTTTGTTTTCTTAGGAGTCTTGTTTGATTCATCTAGTTTTCTGTAAGCTTCCGCTTGGAAATATGTCGCAAATGGCAACTGAATGCCGGACAATTCTTCAATACATTCTTCGTATTCTGCATTTTTGAAAAAACGTGCTGCCAAATGCGTCACGGCTTCTTCTGCCAAAGCGTTTACTTCTCTTTCAACTCGTAGGCTATTTGCGTTAGTGTATTTGAAAAGTTTGCGATAGGGTTCTAAAACGCCTTTATTGTGTAATTTCAACATATTTAATCCATACTTGTAAAGATTTTCTGCTCTGGCTTCTAGGAAATTCTTTTCCAAAGGCCTTATTGCATCTTGGGATCGTGAGACAAATATTTTGCCCAGTTTTAATACAATTATTAATTCTATTTTCGGGCCATTAATTCCTCGGACAGCTTCGATTCCATACTGAAGTGTAGCTCTGATTTCTCCCAAGTTCTCATTTGCTAAGTTTTTGTAAACTTGATAAGCATATGTCCACCAAGTTATTTGCTCTTCAGTACAGAGGTTTGACACAATGTTTACAAATGGCAAAATTCGCGGCTTCCCAATATATTTTGAGCCATAATTGTCTGAAAACGCTTTTTCAACATCAAGGGCTCTTTGAGCTTGAATAGCCGTGGCGTAAAGAAATGTTTCAATGTCAAGTTGATTTAGAGACTCTGCTCCGCAAAAAGAAAGATTCTGTGTGGAAAAATTCAATCCACTGAAGTACTTACATCGTATATCGGCAAGATTTTCAGATCCTAAGCACAAATACACCATATGTTGTAGAGATTGAGGCCTTAAGTACTGCGCTATCTCTTCGTATGCTTCAACGTCTGAATAAGTTGGTATTTCGTAGTTTGGTTCAGATAATTGTTGACAATTTATTAAAAATGATGATTGCATTTTTATAATCTGATCGCTGTTTGGAAAAAGAATGCGAAATAGTTTGCTCCTCCAAGCATTATCGGAACAATATTGACGAATTTGTGCTAAAATATCATCAGTACTAGACCAAACGCGGCTTTCTGACAAAATTTGTTGTACTTGCGATGATACAGATATGTCCTTTGATGTTTCAATACAAGAAAGGAGGATTCTGCCAGCCTGTAAAATAATTGATTTTTATTTTAATTATAGATAATAGGAATACGCACTTCACATAGCAAAGCAGCTTAAAAAATAGCATATGCCAAAGCTCAAGGGACGAAAGATGAATCAAATATTTATTTATTATTTTCTATCAGTACCAACAAGAAATATATGAAAACAAGATTTTTTCAAGTAGTACAAAAAGCCAAAAAGTATAAAAAAAATTAAAATGTTAAAATAAAAAACAAGCATATACGCATCTAGCGCGACTGGACGATAGGATTTTACATGCAATATTTAACAATCCAATCCTGTAGAAAAGTGAGGTGTGAAGTGATTTTGCCTAGAAAAGTGAAAATGTCAAAAATTGAATGCCGTGATGTAATAAAATTTTTAATAAAAGATGGATTAACGCCGACGAACAAACATTCTACATGAGAATTTAGATATGACAAAAATCAGCGCAAGATGGATACTGAGAATGTTTTCCTCAGCGCGGAAAGTATGGTGAGTTGAGTGTTGCCAGGAATTTTTGGAGTTGGAAAGACAACGTAGACGATATTCTCCATAGGATTGTAACAGAGAATGAAACTATGGGTATTTACCACTATCCTTTGTCCAAAATCGATTCAATGTGAAGAACCACTGTCGAAAAAAGAAGGTCACACAAAGCAAAGTGATGGGAACAGTTTTCTTGGTTACTGAAGGTATTCTACTGCTGGACTTCAAGGAATGTAATACCATTGTAAATGCCACATATTATGCTAAACTTCTACGAAAGCCGCTGTAGTACAGAACTGTTAGAAGTTATTCCGTGAAGATTATTACTGATTCGAACAGGACAGAGCGCCATCACATTCGACAGGTGCAGTTCAGACTTAGTGTTCTGAAAATGTAGTGGACTTTTTGTCGAAGGACGAGTGGCTGTCTAGTAGTCCTGATTTTAATCCCTTGGAGTTTTATGCTTGTGGCTACACGATTGTAAAAAATTTGCAATTTGGAACAATTCCAGTAAAATATCTCGAAATTTTGGGACGAAATGCCGATGTCAATTCTTTCAAAAAGAAATTACTGTTAGTAAAAAAAAAGGATTTACTATAAGTATTTAATACCTACGCAATATCGATTTTTAATAAACATTTCCATTTTGTTTTTATATTCCATTGTTTTTGTTTTCCATTTTGTTTTTATATTCCATTGTTTTTGTTTTCCATTTTGTTTTTATATTCAAATTTATTGGACACTGCAACAACGTACCAAGCTACAGACAGACTGCAACTCTGGGTTACGAGGAATTGAAAATTTGAATGTATAAATTGAAGGACCTATACTTTTTTAATAAATATTGAAAATTCTTCAGAAATCCAAATCACGGAAATGAAAAATTCATGTCATGGAAATGACTACAACTCAAGACTACGATGACTCTTTTACACTTTTTCCCAAAATAAAAAAGGTTAAGTAGAACGAAAAATGTATTATGTATTTATATTTATCAATGCCGGCACGGGAATGACGTGCACGGTAATGAATTTTCCTACTTCTCTTCAATTTTTGCGATCATCTATATGTAAAAAATACATCAGAGCCAACATTGTAGTGCATTACAGAAAATATCACTTACCATGGCAATGATATTCGACCAGTTCTATGCACATTTAGAAAACTTGTACAAGAATTTCTGTTTATCCATCCAGCTTCAGAGCTTATGGCGTACTTGAATTGCATAACTTGGATTTTTCTGCTGTGTCTGTGTGTTGCGTTTACGACTTTATGAGAGCGAATGGATTTCTTTTAAAAATTTTCGGAATGAAGAGAGTATCGATTTCTAATTCGGATTGTAGGATCAGTACCAAAATGAAAAGTGGGAAAATTTATTTAATTTAGAGTAAAATTTCCTCTATTTCTTCTGCAGCGCTCTGGAAGAGGTTCTGCTTCGTAAACGAGAAAAAGAATGAATAAAAAACCTTTGATCGTGTGGAATTTTCTGAGTTTTGTAGCCGTACAATTGTAAAGGACATCCATGGGAATAGCATTTTCACCAATTTTGGTCAAAATAATCTTTAAGAAATCTTCCAAAATTAAAATTTGATGAAAGGATAATGTTTTATGCGCTTGGGACCTTAAGAGCATGTTATATTCAAACAAATCTCGTAAGAGGAATCGCGTAGAAAAAGATCTTTACACCTGAACTGAAAAATATTATAAGTCGAAAATCGGGTACTTATTTACGACATTATTGCTTTATTACATGAAGTGAGGTAATTTCGAATACTAATTTCTTCTAAATACATATTAAAATAAACGCTCAGAAAATGTAAAGAACTAATAGGATAGGGACACGTGTGGTAAGAAGCGGGATCGTGCTCGCGACTCAAATTTTTCTTCCAACTAGTAGCAAGAAGCTACTACTCCAGCAGGAAATTTTTCGAATTCCTCTTTGTGCAATAGAGCTATCTATTTCTGGAAAACGAGAAATTTGAGAGCAGAAATGACTAGAAAGAAAACTGAAAACAAAAATGAGAAATAAAACCAGTTCCGTGCAAGACTCGATACAGGCAGGATTCAGTCCAGATTGAACTCGGATCGAAGTACATGTAAACACAGACTGAGTTGATCCGACTCGATCGCACTTTGCTTTTTTTTGGGTCGAGTCGAAATGACACAGCAAATGCACTGTAAACGGGAATTGAGTATTGTATTGTATTCAGCTTGAGAAGACAAAACCAGGCTTTTAGGAATCGTCAAAAAAAACACATTCAATAATTTTACAGTTCTCCTGTCGCAACGAACAGAAGTCTTTTCTGGGCCTTTTGAGAGCCCACGGAACATTGAAATTACGGGTCATCAATTGTGGTTTCACATCGGAGGCCCCATTAATATCAGCGAAACTCTCTCCCTCCAACAGCAGTATTTTGAAAGCTGCTCTTTGTATGTGTCACTCTGGTAAATTGTCAACGGCGTTCACGAATAATGGCCATGGCTTTGTGAGACTGAATAAGTAGGATCCAATCCACCTCTCAAATTACTCAACATGGATCAGTTGTTATCCCTTATCACGCCCGATAGTTGAAGTTGCGGGAGTAATGACAATCAGATTAAGTAATCTGTGCTAGCATAACAAATTCAAGTTATCTTGATTCTAGTTTCCTAGGTACAGAAGTTCTATCGAATAGTTCTAATTGTGCTAACAGTGCTCCATTTTCTTTGATTTTCTTTCTCCATTCTCTTTCGAATTTATAGTTAAATTTTAGATTTATATCGAGGTATGTTTGAGTTGCTGGGGTTCAGTCAGTTGGATATCTGGCTTATGGTTTCTTCCTGTATATGTTGTAAGTCAGGTGGATCGAGATCAGTGTCTGCAATTGGTGATTTTTCATTGTCAGCTATGACACCTGAACTTGGTTTGCCGTTCATGCGCAAGCTAAGAGTGCTGCGTAATATCCTTAGTGCACAACGTTCGGGGCTCATTATTTGCCACTTTAATGCTAGGATTGCTAGGTTGGAAGAGGTCTCTGGTAATTCAGGCTTGCATGCGTTACTACATGCTAAACTGATCGATAGCTCTAAGCCGGGAGATACTTTCGAATATATTTATTTTGAAATTGCTTCGTGTTCGAGTAGGTGTTTACTAGCGGCGGATTACTGTCCTCCTGGTTGTTTGGTGTCCTTGGTGTCCACAGGTTTTCAGAATAACTTCCTCGAAATGCTCTCGCACTATGGACATGAAATAATTGTTGGTGACTTTATTGTCAACCTTCTGCGTGAAAGTCGCTCCACATGCAATCTGAAATGTGCTTTGCAAACACTACATTTAAACGTTTTAAACTCACTGCCAATTTATTTTAACACTCAAAATCTCTCCCAACTTGATCTTTTCTTAACAGTGGACAACGAGTCCGCATTTCTTATAAAATCTCTAGTGACTTTGACCATGACTTTCCTGTTGGACATGTATCTGCACCCCACACATATTCCTATCGTTATTATGACAGCATTGATACCGAGGTGTTGTCTGTGAGTCGCACTTCATTGCCGTATTTATTCAATATATTCGTCTCTGTCCGCAATTGCAGGGCACGATCAAGTGGTTGTCTTTGGTTTACGAAGCAGATTAAAACAATGATTGCTGTACGGGGATCTTTTCACTACAGATACAAACGGTTAAGGACAGACCTTGATTTTAATCTGTACCGCGCCATGAGAAACAGGGTTACGTCCGCTATTCGTACAGGTACCTGAATCATGACAACTCCCTGTGCTGCTGGCAATCTGGATACAGGGCTTGGCATAGCTGCGAGACTGCATTGTTGAAAGTAATATCTGCTATTACCGATTCTCTTGACCGAGACTTCATGGCTGTTCTCGTGCTACTGGACTTCAGTAAAGCTTTTGATTCGGTTGGTTATGGCAGATTGCTTGCAAAACTTGATCGTTATTTCTCTTTCTCTACCACTGAAATCTCCCTTGTGAAGAGCTTCTTGTTTGGTCAGTTACCGTGTAAAAGTCGATAATATATTATTTGAGCCCTGCGCTCTCATTCGTGGTATTCCACAAGGTTCAATATTGGGCCCATTTTTATTTTGTCTGTTTATTAATGACCTTCCACATGTTCTTAAGAATGCCAAAATTCACTTATATGCAGATGATGTGCAGATTTATCTTGACAGGCTTATGGGCCTGGTTGAAGATTGTGTTGCCCGACTGAACGACTTAGAAAGGATTCAAGTCTGGACCATTTATTGCTTCATCCCTGTAAATCCACCAGTATTGCCTTTATCCGATCCCCATGAAACTGGTTGAGTTGCCCCCATAACCATCAATGGCAGTATAGTTCCATTTGCTCAATCCGTTGTTAGCCTAGGTATAAGTCTCAATCAGCAGCTAACTTGCTGTAGTCATATGAACAAGATCTTAGGAAAAGTATATTCAGTCTTGAAACAATTACGACTATCAGTCATTCTCATGACTACATCTATGCGTCTGCGACTCGCCAAAGCTCTTGTTTTGCCGCACTTCCTCTCAGGTTGTCTACTATTTACCAAACTTGATTCTTATTGCCACCGGGGATTAACTGTAGCTTTTAATGATACTATCAGATTCATCCATGGCTTGCGGAGATATTCCCATGTCTCCCCTTATATTGACACATTTGTTGGATGCCCACTTGATTCGTATTTAAACCAAAGAAGGTTAAAATTCCTACATACTCTAATTTACTCTAAACAGCCAACTGATCTATGGATTGTTTTTCTTCGTTGAGCCTGTATTGAATTAATTTTTATACTTTTTATTTTTTACATTAACCATGTTTAATTTGTAATTTACTCTATACAAGACATTATGTATTTTCTGTACTTATTCAGGAAATAAAATTAATAATATTGACACTAAAAGCCATTGAAGAACAATTTTCATCATGATTTTCTTGCTTTTTTTGCTCAAATGATAGGGTAAAGCATCAAATATTTGCCCCTTAAGCGGCACAATTTTTCCCTTTTCGGTTTTAACTAACTTATGGGGAATTTTCCCATACTTATGTGTTGTAGTATATCTTTAGAATTGCTTTTTACAAAAAAAAAATTATCTAACATAATTCTTTCAGACAGTAAAACTTGATGTTTTTATAACTATCTCAAAATCACTCATTCGCCCTCAAAATCAATCATTAGCCCAGTAAAAAAATCAATCATTGGTAATAGGTTTAGGTGATAGAAAGAAAGAATATTTTCTACATATAATGACAAAAAATAAAATATATTAGAAATATTTTCATCTGGTTGGTGTGGAATTGATTGAACGGCGTCAGGAGAATTACCAAGCCCTTTTGTTTGCGGTTTCAGTAGTGCAGTTTCATAAGTGCCATCATCTAAATTAATACTCATATTGTCAATGTCTAAAGTATTACTTTCTTCGAAAATATATTCTTTGATAACTGTGCCTCCTGCTTTAGTTGTTACTGTACTCCTTTTTCCAAATAACTGCCATAATTTTCTTTTCGGCTAATGAATTGATTTCTTACCTGTTTTGGTATCAAACGTTGGCCACTGTGAAAATTCTGCCTATATTACGGAATATCCTTTCTGCACTTCGGTAATAGCGTTATATATCCACTTACTAACTAATATGACAATACTCTAAAATGCTTTTTGATTTTAGCAGACACAAACTAATAAAATCTTAAGAATTTCACTGACAACCCTACTCGCACATGTGCCTCAGCAACTGATTCATTCGTACGGACAGAATTTTCTATTACTAAACATTCAGTAGAATAAAACCCTCTAAAGAGTTAAACCAAAGTACAACGGTTTAAAGTAACTCACCATATGCAGTGTTGCAATATTTCATCTGTTGAATAAGTTTGATATTTAATCACATGGCCAATTATTGATACCGGCCGAAAATTGCTGCTTTACCCTATCTTGTTTGTTTATTACCCATTAACACAGGGGGTATTATAAAATCACAGTTTGTTTTGAAATGTGTTTTGTAAATTTTTATTGTTTAGAGTAAAAATCGTTCTTTTAAAAGAAGTCCCAAGCGGAAAAGAGCAAAGCCGCCAACTAGAAACAGAATTTTAAGTGACATGAATTCACGTTAGTGATCGCGAATGTGTCCAAATGGAATTTCTTCGTAATTATTGAAATCTTTTTAGATTGATTTGTAGTATGTCGGGACTTTTCCTCGCCTTTCCCAAAATCTCACACTGTAATCTTTCATGCGTCTGTTGGTCTTAGGAGAGAAAGTGGGGACCTTGGGTTAAAATGAAAACTAAATTGTGTATTGCAATTTGTTACAGTTGTCCCTAAAGCTTTGGTTTCATCATTATAATGCTAATTATTGAAAACTTTCACCACTTAACACCATCAACAGACTTTTAAATTATTCACTTACCTGAGAACATCTGAATGCTCCTTCACGATTCCAAAGTTGAATCAGTTGTCTGGTCTGATCACGGCTGTGCTTGAGCCACAATTCCTGTTTATCAGGCGCACCACTTTGAAATGCTAACAAAAGTAATGGCAAAGCATTTTTTGTAGTCTCTTGCCACTGATTTTTATTCTGAACAATTTCTCTTTTGAAAATCAATGCCGTTGCATACAAACACAACTGTCCACGGTAATGGCGCAGAAATTCGGTAGCTAATTCGCGTTCCTGGCAGAGATTTAGTATACATCTGGAAGCTTCAAACAAGCACTGATCGAAATTGAAAAGTAAATTTGCTGTTTCAGTTGTCCCGGCATTAGGCATCGAGTCAGCGGTTATAGAAAAACTAATTTCGACTTGTTTTTCGCAGCAAATAATTAATAGTAACCAAAAATCCCAACCCTTTTGTATATTCGTCAATAATTTGTATTTGTTTAGAGCCAGTCCAACTACATTGTACCATTCGCCTGAGTTTGCAAATAAATCTGCATTTTTCATTTGCAATTCAAAAGCGTACTTAAAAGCATCCGTAATCTTGTCCTGTTCGACAAAATGCCGTACCAATTGTACACGTAAGTTTACATCATTTGGTCGGGCTGATATTTCCTTTAAAATTAATTCTTCTACCTGCTTTGTTTCCAGGTTGTCCTTATTGAGTAATTTCAATCGTAAACTAAACACGGCGTCGTGCTGTACTTTCTCCGCCTCAGCTAAATCACACCAGTACTTTGCTTTATTGGGATTTATAGAATTGTCTGCCAGGAGTAATTTACAGACTTCAATCAAGAGATCATGTTGCTTTGGGTCCAGTTGTAAGGAGCGCTGAAACGAAGCCAGTGCTTTATCCGGTTTTTTCAGATGAAGGTAGCACTGCCCCAATAGCTTATGTGCTGGTGCCGAATCTTCTTTCACTGACAAAAAACCAGATATGTAGTGTTGGGCTGTTGAGTATTCATTGATTTTGTAGTATAACTTTGCGATTGGAAATCCACGGAGGTTTTTCTAAAATTAAAATTTACTCGATAAGTAAGCGGTCACATAACCTCAAAATCCACCCTTTAATGCGCATATTGAAAAATGCCCCTTCGCATTGAGAGCAATTGGCTAAATTTGTAAATATCGATGCATATTAAAATTATAAAACTTGTAAACAGCATTTCGAATATTATAGCAGCCAAAATTCTTGATGGGTACTGTCGACTCACATTCATTATGGAAGTCAACATGACGGGAGAGCATTTTTATTTCAAGGATTTAGCGCATTCGAGGATGCAAATTAGGTTTTTATTATCTGCAATTAAGATTTATCTTACCTCATTTTCTGATTTTAGCTTAGATAAAGCCGTCCGTACATGACGGTCCACATCCTTCTTTGTTTTGAACATTTTTGCACTGGACTCAAATTTCAGTAATCTTTCACTTTGCACTTTATTTCCAAAGTCTTTTGTGTTCAAATATATATTTCACGAAATTTCCGTATTTTCCGAAAAATTATAACGTTTTCTTCCACTTTTTATTCCGCAAAATCACCTCACAGCTCGGTTGGCTTCGTAGTCAACCGCTTTAATTTTTATTATGTAGGAGGATGTGAAGTTAACTGCAATTCCGTATTGGCATTTTCTTCAATATGGCAATGCTTTTGAAAATAACTGGGTACTTTACACTTTGTTGGTTAGAAAATAAAACGTTTATAAAATTAATATTTTTTTAAGTTGAAAAAAATACTTTTTTGGAGAGAGACAAATTAAAACTGTACGTTTTAATTCGAATTAACTAAAACATTTGTATGGTTTAAAGGTTGAGAAAAGCTTGCTTAAATTAGAATGTCAGAAAATAACAAGAACCGCTGATAATGCAGGAACTGAGAGAAATGCAGTGACAGTAGTTTATAAATTTGCACTATTCGTGAAATTTGCACAAATTGTTTAGAGAATTTCTGACCGCGGAGTTCGGCACAGGTGTTTTAAGAGGTGGGTTTCTTATATTTATTTTCCGGAACAATAACTGTGTTTCTGTTGGGTAAATTAGTGATGTCACTTGCAAAGTGTTCTTTTGTGAGAAATTATTTAAAAGTCGGCACAATCTCAGCATCCAGACTAGCTTGGTTTTGTTCGGATTTTGGAAATATTCCTAAATTTGGTGCGTCCTAGATTATGAAAGCGTAAAAAATATTCATGAATTATTTAAGGAAAAAAATAATTAATTCATTGCTGTGCATAGTGCAGGAAAAATTGCAGAAATTTTTTTGTGGTTGAGAGAATTTCCCATTTTATTTGCACAGTGATTTTTTAGATTTATTGTCTGCTTTAATTCAATTAAATGCTAATAATAGAATGAATTACTTCATTGCAATAGCGCATTTTCGATGATTTAATTCTAAATTTGAAATTTGTGTCGATTCCAGTCAGTGGGTCTGTGCTATTTTTAGATGAGTAATTTATCTCTCGTATTTATATTCTTTTTGGTTATTTTAAGACTATTAGAGTGGCAATAATTTAATTTTGTGGATGGTTTATTTTCCCGGCGCGTGGAAATCTCTTGAATTAACCTCCTTTACTTTGAGCACGTGAAAGATAATGAAGATATCAAATCGTGTGTTTATCTTCAGTTTTTTATCTTTGTAGATGTTCAGTTTGCAGATAAGTCTTCTCACTTCTGTCTTCATTTTAATTGTTCAGCATACGCAAGGTTACTAGAAAATTCCCAGCTCATTTTTTATAAAAGTCCTTCAAAATCAATGCCTTTCTAGATATATAGTGGATAAAAAAATTCAAATTCAATATTTTAGTTAATAATAAATTCAGTAATATTGTATCACATTGACTGTAGGAATAGTGGCCATGTACAAAATATAACAGACTTTTATTACAAGCAGTCGATTATTTTTTGCAATAAACGACGTCAAATGTGGTCAAAAAATTAAGGCATGATTAGAATTTTTTGAAATTCTTCGTAAAAGGCACAATTAGGGTTTCTTTAAAACTTCACTAAGTGAGATTTCCTTTTCTTCTACTTCGTTTTATGATTGAGTGAAATAAATTATATAGGTATTATTTTCCCCTTACTACCCGTATAACAGATAAGCCTATAAAAGAGCCAAAATATTGGCTCACAGGTAGTAAAAGGGTTAAAACCTAATACACAAAAAAGCAAATGAAACTCTTAAATACATGAACTTTCACTCCAACCTCGGTAAAGTGGCATACCATATAATGCACCCCTTCAAGTACTAAATAAATCAAATAGTATTAAAAATACAATACTTAGGGCCTAATCCAATCCATGTCTTCGTCTTCATCTTGTTAGAACAGTTAGTGACGTCAGTTGTCTACGCCATGTAGCTTGACTAGTTTGTATAACACTTCATCAAGTTAACGACACATTTGACTTCATGAAAATTATGAATACCTTTTCGTAAGAAAATTGAATTAAATTGAATTGAATATTTTATTTGGCTTTCTTAGCTATTATACAAATAAAGTTTACAAATACTTGATTTCACTAACTAAAATTTCTGTTTGACATACTCTACTACCACATTTTTAAACTGCTTCATATTTTCTAAATTCCTTATTTCAACTGGCAATTCATTAAATTCTCTAAAACCTTTATAAATCAAAGAGTTTTGCGAGTTTGTATTTCTAAAATTTGGCAACCTAAAGTGATCTGCATTTCTTAGGGCATAAGGTTGACATTCAGCTACATAACTTATATGCCTACTTAAATAGGATGGGACAACATTATGTTTAATTTTAAATATAAATACTAACATATTCATTTTTAACCTCTGCTTAATGCTTAGCCATTTTAAGGTTTGTAACATAAAATTTGTGCTCGTATACCTATCACACTTTAAGATACATCTCATTGCTTTATTTTGAAGTTTCTGCAATTGCATCAATTGATCTTGGTTACAAAAGGCTAAGACAGTAGAACAGTACTCAAAATGGGGTTTTACAATCACATTATACACATTTATTGCACACATAAGAGAGAGTCTTCGCCTAATTCTATTTAGAAAACCTATTTTCTTTGCTATCTTCTTTGATATGTACAAAATGTGTTCGCCAAATTTTAATTTGTTATCTATGACCACTCCTAGGTATTTTATTTGACTTACTTGTTCTATTGTTGAAGAAGCTATTGTCAAGTTTAGTTCCGTTTCATCGTTCAAGCACATACATTTGGTCTTCTCCACGTTCAGTTTCAACATGTTTTCATTTAGCCAAAGACTGACCCTTTCCAGATCTTCTTGCATTGCTTGTTTCCCCTCTTCCACGTTGCCGCTTGCCACGAATAAAAGGGCATCATCTGCGAAGAGTGCAAGTCTTGCATGCTTCAAAACCTTTTGAAAATCGTTGATGTAGATGATAAATAATAATGTTCCTAACACTGATCCCTGTGGAACTCCCATATTCACTGGCAGTGCTGTAGACTCATGACCGTTCACCCTGGTCTTCTGTCTCCGGTTAGTCAAATATTCCTTGAACCATTTTAATTCATTACCTCTTATTCCATATTTTTCTAACTTTAACAGAAGAATATGTCTATCAATTGTCTCGAACGCTCGCTTTAGATCCAGAAAGACCCCTATTACTTTTCTTTTGTTTGCCTTATGTTCTTTCCATAAGTTAAGTACCATATTGATCGCTGATTCACATGAATAATTTTTTCTGAAGCCAGACTGATTTTCCACAATCAACATATTCATTTCGAAGTAAGCTTCCAACTGAAGGTATACGATTTTCTCTAAAATCTTCTCTCCAAGTGGCATTGAGTTTATCGGCCTAAAATCTCCACAATTCTTAGCATTTTTAACCTTTTCTATTGGAGTAACCAGGGATTCCTTCCATAAATCAGGAAAATTGCCACTTTCCAACGACTCGTTAATTATATTAAGTAATGGCCGACCAGTCTTTGAGAATGAATCCAAAATCATTCGCTTGTTAATTAAATTAAAGTCTCTCTTATTATTCATTGTCTGAAGAACATTCTCCAGATCCTCTAGACTTACACGTGTGAACTTGAAATTCGAGCTTACTGCAGTTAAATTATCCGTATATTGTACATCAGGAATGGAATTATTAATTTCCTCCACACTTTTGATAAAAAACTCATTAAACTTGGTTGCAAGGGCTACATCGTCCTTAACAAGAGCTCCATCGAAATATACGTCATGAATTTCAGACTTTATTTCCCTCAAGACAAACGATTTCAAAGTTCTCCACATTGACTTTTGGTCGACACAGTTACTTAACTTGTTTCTAATGAAACTATTCTTTGCATTTTCCAACTTTTTTATATTTATTACGGCACACACGATAATTACTCCAATCGGATTGTGCGTCCGTTAATAGTGCTCTTTCTCGTTTTCTTATCTTTACCTGCTTTGTTCTCTCCAAATCCCCATTGTACCACTCATTTTGACAATGCTTAACATTTTTACGAATACATAATTTTTTAGTAACTCGGCTAATTTCAGTTTGAAACAAATTTACTAGTTCTTCTACACCGCCACTCACGTTATTACCAAAATTTTCTATCCTTAACTCATCAGCAAACTTGTCTTTATTGTATTTCAAAATTTTAATTTTTGCCTTGGTTTTCGAAATTCCTGTTGAAGCGATTTCTTTAGTTATGGTAATCGTTTCATGGTCAGTTATATTTAATTTTCTTTCAGTTTTAACTATAAATGCGTTATTATTTGATATCACGAGATCGATTAATGTCCTTGAATTTTGTGTTATTCTCGTTGGGCTTACAACTAACTGATGACACGCATTCATTATTAGTGACCTCTCAATGTCCCTTCTGTAACTATTTGTTAAATCTAACCAATTAATATTGAAATCCCCAACTATCAAAAAATCAATGGAATCTTCATTTATCTTATTTAACCATTCTTTAAAATTATCACAAAATGATCGATTTTGAGCTCTGGGTGATTTATACACTCCCAGTACCACCAACGAATATTTGTCCAACGTGATTTTAACCGTCAAGCACCACACCTCACCTTCTACACTAAATGTGTTTAGCACTTCAAATTGCCACATATCTTTTATATATAATACAACTCCACCTGTATGTCTAGAGTCACTATCACATCTTATGAGGTAATATCCGTTTATTTCTACTTCTTGATCATCGATATCCTTCGTTTAATGAGTCTCCGAGAGTACTATGCAATCAAATTCCTGCACCACAATTGATGAGAGTAGTTCATTTATATTATTAAGCAACCCTTGAATGTTTAAGTAAACACATCTCAATTCCCTTAATTGCTAATAACTGGTATTGTTTTTAACAACTTTCCTATTTTTATTATATACCGGACATGATTTATCCCGGCAGTCGTGGTTTGTATCCAATTTTAGGCCTAGATTTTTGTTGGCAATAAAACAATTGTTGCACTTGAATGCCTCTACATTGCATTCCCTTGAATCATGTTTTCCACCACATTTTGCGCATACAATATCGTTTCTGCAATCCTTTGCGTTGTGGTTATAACCCCAACATTTATAACATCTCTTAACTCTAATGTACTCGAACACTGTACATCGATCCCAGCCTATATTAATTTTGCCCAACATCATAATTTGTTTGAAACTCTCATTATCCACTTCAATAATTGCCTTATAAACTTTAGAATTTTTGAACCCACTGTAAAATTTCACACACTTGACATATCCCCTGATGTTGTTTTGATTTTTAACCGCTTCAGTTAACTGCTCTCCTTTCCACTTTATCCCGTATATCATAATATTTGGATTTCGCATTTTTGGTACCGATACATCATATTTTTCTTTTAATTCCGCATTAACAATGTCTCGAATTTTGTTTCTTGATTCTTCATTACCGCAGTTTATTGCAACAGCACCATTTTGCCTATTTGCTACACTGTTCACTTTCAGGGCAAGCACTGACGGATCGATAGCCTTCTTTAACTCTTCCTTTGTTATTGCACTTGTTTGCGGCTTTTTTGGTTTTATTAATATAGGAGGTTCCCTCACTATGCTAGCATATGATGGCTTGTCATCCCTAGTTGTTCTATCCGCATTCTTTGTGACGTATGTGTCCTGAGTGACTATGTTCTCAATTATTTCACTTTGCTTTTTTATGCACTTTGTGTTCTCCTCCACGG
The DNA here is from genome assembly GCA_006980735.1 of Dasypogon diadema. NCBI lineage: Eukaryota > Metazoa > Arthropoda > Insecta > Diptera > Asilidae > Dasypogon > Dasypogon diadema. Next base: position 42,225 of record QYTT01092189.1, on the reverse strand, counting down.
CTCCTTTTATCACACTCATGTTTTCGAGAATAATTTTCATAAAGTCATTGCACCTTTCGCACATAAATAATACACAAGGCTTAGCATTTATCAAATTCAAATCATATTCCGCCAATCCCACACAATTCAAATGAAAACATTCCCCGCACATCCCACTGCAACCAACGACTTTGTCTTTACCGAGTCGCACTGCACGTTGGCATTTTTTACAAATTGAACCCATTTTTTAAACTTTTCACATACTAAAATTTTGAAATAGGTCACCACCAATATTTTAAAAAATGTTTCAGCTGGTCCGTTTCGCGATATTTCCAAATTTCTTGTGAAATTACACAATTAATGGTCAAACGACTTCTTCTCTGCTTTAGCATAACCGCTACTTTATTATGTCACCAACAGTGCATCGATCAACTCTCTTGGGCTTTTGGCGATGAAGCACCATCTTGCCCCTTTGGAACAATTCTGTTCCATAAAGGACTATAATATAAAGACATAACTGAAAATGTGAATAGGCCGGTATCTACTATTCAAGCTATTGTGTACAGGTTTTTGGAAACAAAAAAGATATAAAAAATACCGAGAATAGATCGTCTTCTGAGAAAAAAAAAACCTGAATGAGGTGCACTTAAGATGGCTTCTAAGATAAGAGAAAAACCCTTCTCGGATTACACCTTGTCGCGGTGAAGGGGCTTAAGTACATCCCGGTGATCAACAGGGCCATACCGGCGGGGGTATAACTTGTACCCTCGGTAAGTTCAACCATGCCGAAATGGTCTGTTGTGAGGGAAGGAAAACTAAGCTAATCCACAAAATCTATGGAATGGGAGATACAGAAGAAATCAATCGAGTAGGGATATCTACCCAACTGTCGATGGAAGCTGCGGCCACCGGCGAGGACCTGACTTCTGCAGGTGCGGAGGATAGGTCGCCAGCAGCTACAACATCTTCCAACAGGATGTGCAACACGACAGACCACTCAAAGGCTGCTAGGAAATCCAGCGAGCCCAAGGGGAAGAGAAGGCACAGGATGTCTGGCGCTCAGGACCGTAAGCTACGCAAAGAGCGACAGCGACTGGCTTCTCTGGCAATCAGGCAGGGGGAAGCGCGGGAAACTGAGCAACCTGCTCTCAGCCAGGACACAACTTAGGTTGCAACCCGGGTCCACCCTTGGGGTCAGTGATAAAATGGAAAGGGAGGATCAACGGGCTGAACCTGGACCAAGCCAAGCAAGTTAACTAAGGCAAATAGGGGAACTCAATAAAAGAATGGCTACAATAAAAAAATATGACAGCAATCCATACAAAAAGCATAAGAATACTAAAAATGAAGAGAATTAGATTTAATCTACGGAATAAAGTAAGAATTCATATAAAAAAGGTGGGCAAAAAATAAATTAAAATGGCTAATTCAACATTGACTTATAGCACACAGTAATCACAAATAGTACCCTGAGAAAACAAAATAAAGCCACAAAAACGATGTCAGGGCTCAGGGCAGAGAAATGTTCAAATGCCACCCTCCTGAAAACGGCCACCAGTCTACATTACGTCAGACCAGACAACAAAAAATTATTTTTACTTGCCATTTTCTTAAGACATTGTGAATAGTACTCCCGGTAAAGTAAAATTTGACCTCAAATTGACACAAAAAGAGGGAAGAATTCTCAGAAATATTACAAATAATCTACTCAAGAATTTAGAGACAATGAAATGAAGCTTGTAGGTAATTAAAAATTGATTAGATCTCGATGACGTTCATAGTATCAGAAATATATTAACGTCTGCTGAGAGTGTAGAAATTTAGAGGTAAAGGGACATTAAAGAGAAATAGAAGCTTCCTCTTTTTAGCAGCACTTCAAGGCCAGTTCGTGGCTTGCATTTTCGAAGGTTTGGGCAATTCTCATACTGTACGAAAACGTTATTAATATCTTTTATCTTCTAAGATACTAGATACATATATCATCCTCAGTAACTGTCTTCCAGTCTAGCTCGTCAAAATGCACAATTTCTTCTTTGCATCATAAATCTATGCCAC
>QYTT01092189.1:5772-22311 GCA_006980735.1 Dasypogon diadema | reverse complement strand
ACAGTAGCCGGTGCGTCAGCTGCTCTTTGTAATATCTGTCCCTATTTACTCACATAAGCAAGATAGGCAACAACAAGTTAGCACATTGGAGGCTGCATTAGACGTAGAAGGATTACTTACTTTGTAGGTCTATTATTATGAATGTTTTTCACATTTTATTTCATTTGAAAACTTTAAACTCGTTTTTTTCGAAACGACATTTTTTAAGTCGGTGGACATAATTACAAACGAAGTTATCAATGAATTTGAATGAAACATTGGGAAATTGTAGTCCATAAAATTATCTTGTCCTTGAACGAAGGGATTTAATTTCTGACCATAATTAATATTTTTTTATACACGTGAGAAACACAAAATTGTATACTAAAAATATAGATTTTTAATTAGACGGTCGCCATTTTATTTCCAGACACCGTAATTTGATATCCTTCCTTCAAAGACAAGTTCATTTGATATATTTTTAAAATAGATTGGTTTAGTTTGTTTCAGATAACCTGTTTCCGAGTTATCCTGTCCACCGCATATCACTTCCGCTGAGAGGCGTCTCCGGAATTGGGCCATAACTCCGCCGGTTACCATTATTTTTTAATATACGTTTGCATTTTAATACACCTTTGAATATATAGATATTCTAACGTACTAAAAAAATAGTTGCCTAATAACTTGCATATTATTAGGAAGTGTTCCAGAGTTTCGTTTGATCGAACTCTAAACAACACTAGTAAAGTTTAGTATACCAACTCCTGTTTCTCCTTTACAGTGCAGCCAAAGCTCAGGGGATACGCTATGATACTATACACATCCTTGGTAGCAAGGAAACTTGGGATGGAGAGAAAGGGGTTAGAAAGTCGAATGAAGGTATTCTGCTTAATTAACTGTGGCGTATAGTCCACATTTGTACAGTTCTGCTAAAAAAGGATTCATGGAATTTCACTGCTCTACTGTGCCCTGTCTCGAGGCCAAAAGGGTATGACGCGTAGGGATTAATCTACAAGAAATTAGATCATAGATTTCGTTAGAACAGTGTCCATTAAAGTAACGATAAAAGAGCGTGAGACAAGCGACATTGTCCAACGGGCACTACGTCCAAACCCTGCCCATACGAGCCTTATACCTCTCGGTCAGATGGAGTAAAGTATTTCTTACATCCTGTAAGAAGCCCAGGCAAAAAAGCATTCTAAGCATTCTAACTAAGATTGTTGGATACCTAAACCCCTAGTGATCCAATTAAGCTTACTCGATTATTATCAGTGGCATTGCCAAGGCGGTTAACAAGTGGTTCAAACGAGTACGCGAAGTCAAGGGTACAGTGATCTACGAAACTGTAAACTGGATTGGAGGTAAGAGATAAAAGATCGTTGATGAAAATTAAGAAGAGATTTGGAGACATAACAGAGTCCTGCGGTATGCCGGCATTAATATTATAAGCGTTAGAGATAATGTAACACGGATTAAAGGGTCAGATAGGAAACTTCCAATTCAGCTAACGAGAGAAGGACCAAGGTCAAATGCGCTGGAAGCTTGGCTAAAAGGATAGAATGCCAGACTCTGTCGGAAGCCTTTGAGATGTCAAGCGTAACTATTCCCGACTCGCCAAAATTATGAAGACAATGCAGTAAAGAACGTCATATAGTCACCAGTTCACCGCTTGGCTCGCATCATTTGCGCATTAATAACATTCTTAAAGACCTGAGATACATTTGAGGTACCTTACCACTGTTTTCCTCATTTAATTCGAATTAGATTAAGTGGTGGATCCAGCGTGCTTGATTTAATTAATCTGAACCTAATTAAACGAGTACTGAGCTTCCTTTAACTGGTATTGGTGATCACTCAGCCGTGTTGATATCAGTGGTATGTTCACGATTAGGACATTTAAACTAGAAACTTTCATTCAGTTGATGCTGAGGATCTTCATTTGGCTATAGTCTCTGTTGTCTGGGACTATATCTAAAATATGAATAACTGTTAGACGTTTAGAGTCCCTAAAAATTACGGTACTTTGCTTGTTGGATTTCTTTAAAGCATTCGATTCCGTTCAGTTCGGTATTCTCTTTGAGAAATTAATAATAATCGGAAATAATTGATTTCCTTCAATTTCTGCAGCGAATTTTATAATGTATTATCTCGCACGCTACAATGTTGAATGGGCTCTCCTCCAAAATGCTGCTACTATATTCGGGTGTCCCGCAAGAATCAATATTGGGTCCTCTGTTATTTATGCTGTACATTAATAATATAGTGTTAGTTCCTCAGTATAGTTCCAACATATTGTATGCTGATGATGTGCAATTATTTCTGTTTTCTTCTAAAGACAAGTAGCATTCACTTCTCACTTCAATCATGACCTTTCCGGTATATATAACTGGTCGCTCAGAAATATACTATCACTGAATCCCAATAAATCTAGAGCATAATTCTCTTTAATCAGTCAATCGATATTTCATCCTTTTCCTCGCTTTATCTAAATGGCACTTGTATTCAATATAAAACAGCAAATTAAAGCTTTAGCATGTTTTTAGACAGTGGCATGCGCTGAAAACGCTATATTAATGCAAAACTATCCAAGGTTCAATCAATTTGACCGTCAGTGCGTCGATCGACTTATCTGGCACAGACCCTATAACGATTTGAACTAATAATTCTAGTTCATATAATTTGTAATAATTTCCTTTGAAATTATTTAAAATTGATGGAAAATTTGTGACTATTCATTATATTGTAGGGACTACGCAATTTCTGAGCACACGGGTTCGCGAATCCGTGTAGTTTTAACATTTTTTTTAGCGGAACAAGCTAGCATCAAAATTAATATTTCCAAAAAGCTTTTTTGGTTAACATGCTTTCTTTTAAAAGCCCTTATTTTGTTACTATTTACAATTTACCAGCTACCTCAACAAAACTCTACCGTGGACTTTCCGAAATTTTAATGTATACACTTCTTTGAATATTCTAATTCTATTAAAAATATCTGCAAATGCACACAGATCTCCATTACATAGGATAATAATTTGTATCAAATTGCAAACTTCATTTCTGGGTGGGTATATTTTGTCTACCAAGAGCAGAGATTTTAGGATTAGTAGCTGTGAGTTTTTATAAAATCTTTCAATTTTCAAATTTACTTATCGGCATTAATAAATCAATAGAAAAGCCTTCTGTACTGCATATCAGAGCAAATCTCCTTAAGCTCCCTGCTTTTCCCACAGAAACTGGTTTATATCCGAAAGTTAAATAATCTCCTGAACCTGAACCTCTGGTGTTTCCCAAAATTACATTTTCATAAATCGGATCTTATCGCTATTGTTTACCGTCATCAGATTTACATGAAATTTGCGATGACCAAATAATTCCAAAGTGATTTAAAATGGATTGTAACCAAGGTGCGCTGTGATAATACAATTTTGCCTGTGGGTAATTCAGTTTGCATAAAATTTGCTGAGAATTTGCTTGTGGCAAAAGTCCTGTAGGGTGCCAACATTCAAAAGTAATCATTTTCACTCGATAATATCAATTTCTATTCAATTGTGTGGTGAATTTTGTTTTGATTGGAAAATTTCCAATAGACGATAGAATTTTGAGGCGTACGACAGGACTTTTTTGGCTGTTATTTAAATAAGTTGCCAGAAAATAGCGTAGCACAAGTCAGAATAGCCGGTTTTTAGAATGGGGATGAAATTTAATCACTTGTGCTTGGAATTTAAATGAAATTTGCTTCCATTATATCGTCACGAGCGTAATTGGGAAACATCTATTTGAATAATTTTCCAGGTGGTGTAGTGACTATTTAATAACTGAGGAAATGTAGACATAAATGAAATTAGCATAGCAATTTGAAATGAGAATATTCCTTCTCTTGGAATACAAAATATTTGTAGGGGTAGGTGCTATTTACACGGGCTCTTGCTTATTTTAACTAATACTAAAAGAACTAATTTCAAAATCAATATTATTAGGTCATTTTAATTTTATTATTGTAATTAATATATTTTAGTGATTTTAAATGGAAGCTACGGAAATGCTTACGGAAAATGTTTTGACTTTATAAATAATTATAGTTGACTATGAAGAAAGATCAATTACAAGTATTCGCAATTGAAATTTTTAAATTACAATTACTTATTTGCAATTAAGAATCCAAATTATTTTCAATTCAGTTATTTCGTATTTTAAAAAGAGAAATTCAACTAAAAGTAATTGTTGAAAGTGCAAATAAGTTGAAATTTAAGTAATTAGTTACTCAAAATGTATTTAACTATTTTTGTTCTAACAAAATAAACTCAGAGCTATAAATCTTATAGCTTATACATACTACGCCTCAGTCCCCCGCTATTCGTAGTATTATCAATATGTATTATTTTTTCTTTTTGAGGAGACGACTTTGTAAATTACATTTTTTTAATGGGTCAAGAGCCGCTCTAATTGATACTGTCGACGATGAAATTATAGGGCCTCCTAATTTTTCTTAATTTTTTTTTTTTATTAGGGAGAAGTAATAAAATAGTCAGAATTAGCAATAATTAATGAATAATAACGATAGTTAAAATGGAATTGTACATCTAACCTTTTTGTGATGGGTACCATTTTATCTGCACTTTCCATTAATTGATTCTTTATTATACGAGGGTAGTTACCGCAACCACACCGTAACTTTTTTACAAACGAAAAATGCGGAGTTTGGAGAGCTGATAATTTCATGAGATTTCACTTTGTGACTATCACAGAACCTTTTAAAAAATAAGCAATATTGGTAAGTTTCCAATTTCATAGAATTAAAAAATGAAAAATTTGCTAAAATAAAATTCTCCACATTTAAAGGTTGAATGGAAACATATACATAAACAAAGTTGATACGTAAATAAAGCCTAAGCAATTACCTGTAAAACAAAACCTAACATGCCTCCGTACGTTCAATGGTTCCGAGATTATGATTTAATATATACTTGTAGGTACCAATCCGGACACAATTTCTTAAGATGCCATATCTCAGTGGGTATTGCAGATGGACCCGCTCCCATACAGTTTTTATTAGAATGAGCCAAAGAATCACCCCTTAAAGATTAGCATCTAAAACCGGGACACCCTGTGTATTAAGAGGATGACTGGCTGACATAGAATCTTTTGTGATTATTGTCCGTATGCACTTTGTTGTTCCTTTCAAACAATTTAAAGTAATTACCAAAGACTTATCCCTAAATATTCCTTTCTAAACTACACCATAATTTGCTCGTCACTATCCTTAATTTCTTCCTATAAATGAATGACATACTCGAATAATGAAACCTACCTAACATATCTATACTTAATTACAAGGTCACTTTGGTTAATGCCTGGAATTGCGACGTTATCATGGCAGTAATATCATCCAAGCAATGTCAATACATCTTCGGTTTCAAAGCTAATGTGGAGTTATTTGATATGAAAGTGTTATGTGACAATTTTGAGGATGGAAACTTCCGTCAAAGGGAATTTAGGGTTACTTAGAATCATTTTTCGTTTTTTGATAGTTTATTGGCACGAGAGAAATAAAATCCTGTAATTATTTTAGTGCGAGAATAAATTATTAGTTTCTAAATAAGAATTTGGGTGGAAGTTCCAACAATCGATATTTTTATTTATGTAGCGTTGGATTGCCACTTAACTTAAAATTATTATATTATTACAAAACATCATAAAATAATATTGAAACCTAGCAATATGAAATTATTTTTACGAGTTATTTCTAATGTCGATTGTCTAATGCATCGAAAAGAGATCCACTATAACCCCTTTCTCGATTTGTATTTGGGAACATTAATCGTCCTTTACCTGTACAAAACAAGCCCTACAAAAGGTAAAAACTGAGTTCAAGCTTGACAAAGATGATATTCTTGCGGTAAAGAATGTAAGGGCCGAAACACATTCAGAACCGCAAGTAGTAAGCATTTGATGTCGACACGTGATACCGAAGGAAGCCACTAATTTGGGGTACCAAGCCCCAAGCATCATTCAGTACTGAGAACTTTGAAATATTAATAACTGACAATTGATCAAAATAGTTTAGATAGGTTTTAATATTCCGTAGAATTTACATTGTTCATGAAATTATTTTTCCTCATAAATTCAATAATCTTTTCCTCCATTTTGAATTATTTTAATGTTGACACCTTTAAAAATTTTTATAAATTTACACTTATTTTGTTGGCACTACTGCGGCATCAGTATTAAAACTTTCCAAACTTGGGTAGCAAGCATCATTTGATGCTGGTACCAAATGGTGCTTGCTACCGCCAATGTGGAAGATTTCATTAGTTTTCGTTATTTGAAACTTGAAATTGATACCTGATACTTGCGACTTGGTACTTGCGGCTCTGAATATGTTTCGGCCCTAAATTACCTACAATCTAATTTAATGATGTGCATGCATATTACGTTTTATGAGTTCGGTAGCAGCTTTGTTACGAATGTGGTTCAACTTTTTTCTCCTGAAGAGAGAATGTTTCTATCTAGGGTGGGTCATGATTAATGGTAAAGATACAAACAGAATTCCAGAAGATTCCAAAGTGCCTATCACAATCTTAATATCATTCTAAATAAGTTTAATATCTTGCGAACCAGATGGGAGCATTTACATCTGTAAGGTGTCCTTCGAAAGGAGTACACGCGTAAAAAGAGCATAATATGATTGAAAAAAAAATCAATTTCTACATAATTTTACACGCAACTTGAAAATGAGCGACACCACTGGAGTTATCGATATAAATCAGCAGAGAAATCAAAGAGTTAACAACAAGAAGGCTTTTCCTGGTTGTAATAATTTCTTACGTCACAAACTATCACTAATTGTACCTTTTTCTGGTAGTATGCGATCGAAAGTCAGTTTGTAGGTCTAAACTGGAATATTTTTTCAATTTCGTCCATGATAAACTGGACGTAACTGCGTGTTACACAAAAATGAATTTGGACGCTGCATGCTTGCTATTGAAGAGGTATGGTTGCAGAAGGGAACACCCTAAGAACGCATCTATACAATGTTCTATGTTCTGTCCCTGGCCAAATTTTTGATTTAAGTCGAATCTAAGTCTGATATGAGCCGTATAGATAAGCACTTATGTAGTTAAATGTAGTTAATATCGCATTCTCTGCAAGATATGATCCATAGATCTGGGTTACTGAATATCTGAATCCTTATGATGTTTAAATTAGGCGGATTTGGAATGTTCACTCTATTAACAAAGACTGACGGTAGGCGATTTAGGGGTTTAGATACTTTCCACTCCCTGTAATTCGCTTTGCCTCGAAAATTATTACAATATCGTTGTTAAACAAGCCAATCATACGTAGCTGGTTATTATCATCGTCACTACTGCACCATTGCTACGACAGTCAATAGTACATTAAAATCGACACACAAAATTATGCTATCGTTTAGAAAATTGTGAATTGAGTTGGAGGTGAGAGATATAATAAATAAACAGAAATGGTCAAAAGGAAACTTCCAATCCAAGTGAGAAGAAGATAGTCACAATTAAATGCTCGAAATTTTTATCCAAACTGAGGGCCGTACTTCAAAAGATTTCTAAATATCAAGCCTTGTAGATATCAAGCACAATCGCACCTCTTTTGCCAATATTATAGAGACAATGATGTCAGTTCTCGGTAAAGGAGCGGCATCAAAACACCAATTGCACTTCCGAACTGAAAATCATATTGGTGATTTCATTTCCGATTGTAAACAACTGGGTTGCGAGTTTAAGTGGGTTTGTATAAGTATGAAAGTCGAGTTGCGTTCTGAACCTCCAAAAATTACTACTATTGCGGAAATTATTGAAAACGTCCACCGTGTAGTATTGATTGACTGTTGAGTAACAGTTTGTAAAATGGCAACCATAATAATAATTTTTATTTAAAGACACAATTCAAAAAGTTTATTAGAATTTATGATGTCAATGCAGGTGATTTACTATATTTTAAATAAAATAACAACTCTATATTGATTTCAAGTAGGGAAGTTGTTGCCATTACGCCAAAACATTAAAGAGAGGATATATTATTATATTTTTTTCTGATATAATCATGCCGGTATCTAGATACTCAGCTGAGAAATTAATACACTGTGATCTTTTTGGGTTCAGTAAAAATTTCTTGTCCAAAGACAAAGCAGGAAGTTTGTTAAAATCACCATTTTTTCTGGCTACGCAGTCTTCTTTTAATCCCATAGGACGGTTTACATCCACTTGAACGTAGTCAGCATACTGATAGAATTTTGATATCATGTGCTGCGTCAGGTAGATTAATATACATACTAAACAATAGGCCGATTAGTAAAGATCCTTCAAGAACCTCACGGTTCAGATATTGTATCCTCTGTTAAGGGGTGCTAAAAGTTTTTAGCACCTGTTAAAGACAAAATTCAAAAGAAGCAGCTTCAGCAACAGTTTCATCATCCAAGGACATGAGTTACGTTTGATACATTTCCTTCGCAGTGAAATATGTATGTTTCACTGTCTGATAGCTGATTCTTGAACGTACGTGACCGTCAACATCTGTCTTCCTACACATAACAGCAATTAAGATTATTAACGCGCGTTTATAAAAAAAAAAAGAAACTCTGAGGCTGTCCAGGGTTCAGTTATAAATTCTATCCAGATCAGAATTTATGCATCTCAAATGGCCCTCAAGAAGCTCGATTGGCTGGCTTAAATATAATTGAACATCATCTGCATAAAAATAGACACTCATGCCTTGAATCATAGACAACTAGACATTTATAAACAAACTAAACAAGAAGGGACCTAAAATAGTTCCTTGGGGTTCACCATGTAATGAGAACATCGCTGCCGTGCAATTATCAAAAGCTCGTCTAGGTGGCAATTGTGTTGTATGCATTTTTAACGGTCAAATGTTCCTTTATTACATAAACTATTAGTGCGTGTTTAACTAGACTTTTTAGTTCAGAGATTCGTATGTAGACATTTAATTTAAATTAGGAGACCGCTGTGCAATTGCACAAATTGAAGGTATATGAGTGACATACGGTTTTTATATATTCCCTCAATTTGCACCTTAAGTTTCAAAGCGTTTTTTTTCTCAAAGATGTCCCCTGTAGGCTTAATCCTCCCATGCAATGAAGCAATAAAAAGACACTTGCAAAATATTTTACCATGCAAAATCATGAAATGAAAAAGTTCCAATAAATCCATGTATTGCATATTTATCGGTGGCAAACACCGAACTTAACACCAAAGTTACCTAGGAACGCAACCCCAAAGTAATGAACACAACCCCCAACTGACGCGGATCAGTGTTGCCATTATGAAATTTCAAGAAAAGCTCGATGAAAATCCATATAAAAAAGTGGCTGAAATACGGAACCGGGAGCTTTCTTTGAATAATTAATATATAGATTAATTAAATTGTACATTCTTTCGTCGCGATTTTCTCGATTTGCGTCTTCTACACTTAGAACCCTTGACCATTGCACGAAAGAGCGGCTTGTGTAGTTTATTGTTGACTTTGACAAGCATGGAGTAGACATATCAAACCTGAAGTATGTAATATGCTTCTGTATAAGAATATACTGATCGACATAGTCGAAAGCCTTAGAAAAATCAGGGGTACTATTAATAATAACTATTAATAATGAGTTTCCCTTCTAACCCAGAAGGCGCACTTCTCAGCGAGGTGCCAAGAAACGTTTACCCAGCTCCGCATAAGCGTTCACACATTTCAGAGAAATGTGCTTGACGTGCACGGCATAGAAAGGATTCCATACTTGAGACGCGTGTTCTAGCAATGGTCTGACGAATGAGTTGTATAACGTTAAAGAAACCTGACGGTCGGAGAACTCCCTGGACCAGCGCATAATGAACCCAAGCATGGAATTACCCTTGCAAACTATGTGGTTAATATGGGAAATAAAATCAAGCTTAGGATCAAGCCTCACTCCAAGGTCGACAACTGACTGCACGCGAGGGTTGCTGGCCGAGGCAAATGCGTAGTCATAACTAAGAGTATCGCGCTTTCTAAAGAATGACATAACCTCGCACTTACTTATGTTGAGCTCCAAGTTGTTGTGGCCACACCAAGAATGGAAAACGTTCAAGTCCTCTTGAAGATAGGCACAGTCGTCAATATTATTGATGGTGGAAAAAATCTTCATATCGTCGGCATAGATGAGTACATTAGAATGCCTCAAAAGATGCACGACATCGTCAATAGAAAGGACAAAGAAAAGAGGACCCAGATGACTACCCTGTGGCACCCCGGACGTAGCCTCTATGACTCTGGACCGAAAACCGCGAAAGAGCACCTGATATGACCTATCACTCAAATACGATTGAACCCATCTTAAAAATAGAGTTGGAAAACCCAGTTTCCCTAATTTAAATAGAATAACAGAATGTGACAATCTGTCGAAGGCCAGTATAGATGCAATCAGTTTGCAATTTATTTTCAAAACCGCTTATTGCCTTAGAGGTAAATTCCAATATGTTTGTTGTGGTGGACCTGCCAGACACAAAACCGTGCTGATTGGGCGAAAGAATATTTTTACATAGTACTGTTTATTTATCCTAAATCGTATCGCTGCTGATACCAGATGATACTTTTAAGAAAGTGGTCTCACAAGAATGAGAAGCCTGAAAACCAGACCTAACCAGCGTGCTAATAACTTTTACTAGTCCATATAATCAAGTATTTAATTGTACATCACCTTTTCTAGTACCTAAAACAAAGTATGCCTGTTAGATGGAAGACAGCTGAAGATTCCGAATCGGAAATACCATTTTCTCTGAGCAAAGTAGACAGCATGAAACATGAATTCATGATGTGAAAGACTGTCCAATCGTGATAAAACGTTGTCAGATCCTATTGCCTTAATAGACGTATTAAGTTGAACGGACCACCTACTGTGAACATAGAGTGGTGAATAGAGGTGAAAAATACGTTAAGATTCTCTGAGTTAAAAGTTTAAGTAGTTCAAGGAGTTTAGGTGAAAAAAGGGTTCAGATGTTAGCGTCTTCTCAGTAACTTTCACAGTCTCTTTTTCGGGTAACTGGTGTGACGTGAACTTCTCGTATCTAGATATTTTAGTATTTTACAGATAGATATCGAATAACCGATATAAATGTTTTATCTCTTCTATGAGCCTGTATAAGTTTCTTCATCTGAAAATATGAATGAAGTTCCCATAAAATATCATCTGATACGAAAATTATTTAAAAAGAAAATTTTATGCTTTAAAATATCTCAATTATATCTAAAATATGAAAAACTTCTAATAAATCCTTTCTAAGCATTTCGTGGTCTGTTTATAGGCTAAATATCATTAGTGTTTCGCGTGAACAATGATGCCATTATAAATTTAACTAAATACTTAATTAAGTCATCTCCATTAACGAAGGAACCCTAAAGTCAATTCACGTCCCAATTAATTCTCTCATATATCAGCTCCGTCTTCATGACATAATCAAATCCTTTATAAAGTTTTCCAACAAATCCTCAAAATTGATGAGATACTCCGACCAAAGTTAGCCCAAAGGACCTCCCATACACTAAAACAATTAGTCACTTATTACACATGTTATGAGTGAGTATAAAGTCCATAAGAGAGTTACAAACTGTCATATTACAACATTTAATAGGAATTTATTTTAATACATATAGAATTACCCAAAGCGCCCTAAACTAATGAGTAGCAATGTGCTTCCCTTAAATTGAAACAATCTTGGTCAATTAAATCGAAATATCCAGGCTATGTAGCATTACCCAAAATAGTTGAGCTTTATTAGATCCAAGACTAAATGAATGAATTTAATATAAGAGTTGCCATCCATTTTATTTTAAGACGTTCTTCACAGGCATTGGTACTGCGTACAGAGGTCTCCTCTTTTGAAAGTGCTTATTACTTTAACAAATGTTGGCACCATTTTTTCTCGTCTCTATGATAAGAGCTTCTATGAATCTTTACTTAGCTTGGACTTGGGATGAAAGCTGAATGGATATAGCATCATCCATAAGGCGATGGTAATTTTAAATGAAATGTTTTTAGTACAGATTTCAGTACGATTCCACAACGACCATCAATTTCATGTATTGAATAAATTTTTCTATGATACTGTTTAGTAATTTTGATGAACCTTTTGACCTCTTAGCTGTGATTTTTTAATATGTTGGCGAGTAAAAATTTACTTATGCATATACTACATTGAAATATCCTCGGCTCCTCCATCAGATGGAGGTATCTAGAGCGTCTGATAATATTGTCATTTTCTTGTTGTGGGGTATTTACACAATTTCAAGCAATCCTTCTCCTAAATACCAAATTGTCCTAGAATAAAAAGTATGACTACAAAGTGATATGGTCGAAACTGATTTAAAAGCAAAAAAGAAATATGTTTAGTAACTTTATTTATTTAGTATTAAAAACGAGGAAGGTTAGAAGTTGAAAAGCTAATAGCATACCTAAGACCGTTCCATCCGTGTTATTTCTGTGGTGTTATCTGTAACGCCTACAAAGTCGCTGTCTGCCTGCCACTGGGCTCTGTATTGTCCTCTACTGTCTTTCTAATCTTCATTACTGATCTCTTAACGTGAATCCAAATTTTACAGATGACAGCACCATCGATTTCACGCACTCGTTTGAAACAGCATGCTTGATTGGATGAGATTACTCAACGACGACATTAATGAAATTCTCTGGCATCGAATTTAATGGACCCAAAGCCCAAACCTCTCTCCAACGCTCGTCTTCAATGGAGTAAGTATATTAAACTTTCCTAATTTGAACATCTTAGGAGTTCACTTGGACGAATCAGATTTTTGCTATTGCAAAGAATACTATGAAGTGCCTGAGTTTCCTACATCGATACCAGAAATAGTTTAGCTCTTCTGACCCTTCTGACATATAGTCATATTAGACTCAGATTTAATACAGTTCGCATATCTGATCAGAGGCAAGAATAGTACAGCATCCGTGTTGGAAAAAGTTCGAAGAAAAGCTTTTGATTTCATTAGCAATGAAGCGATTACTTTTAAAATTGATTCTGTATAGTATTGACACAATTTCGCTTGACTTACACTCTCTTATCGCTACTTTAACGGATATTGTTCCAACGAAATTTCTGGTTTGATTCCTCGTTGATTAATCTCTCAAACCAAGATCTAGTAGGATAGTAGAACAGATTACCATTTTCTGTTTTCCTCGTCAACTATAAACTGACTGCTCAGGAAGGACCTACCTCTACTTGCTCTCCTAACCTCTTTTCTTCACATGCGTTCCTAATCCTTATTTTATTTCCTAAAAAAGGAATGTTCTCAACATAAAACGTTTGGACAGGCATTTATACGATGGCACTTTTTCCTATGCCTCAGTCCGGATTAATGAAGTGTAAAATTTTCTCAGATATCCATTGCGAAGGATAAATGATCATAGGACCCTAAAATTTTCCATTTGTTGAACAGGAAAGCATAAGAAATATTTTCTTTTGATCAATACTTTATACGTTTCTGATGGAATTAATTCGGACAACTATTAATCTTTCCTGTTTTGTAGTATTTTTCTCTACCAAGGTGAAGTGTGGAATTCGCTTATCCATCTTGTTTTCAGTGTACTATCTTAGAAATGCCTAAAATCAGTACACAAGTTTCTTATTCCAGTTATAAAACAAGATAGATGTTGCATTTATTCACACATTTCCAACTCGATTATTTTTAAATAGAATTTTACGCAGTTTTATACTCAAGAATCCCGAAAAGCTGGACTTAACTGGATCATTAAAGACCATAGCGATATATCAGGAAACTCATCCGTATCTTCACAATGATGGTGGAACTAGACCTACTAATTAACGTAGATTCTAACCCACACAATTGTTGCAAACCTCTATGGCTTGCAATGGTTAGTATGTTATCAGCAGAGAAACGCAGACCATTACTAGATTAGATATTAATAGGATTCGAACCCGATGAAATGAATGTATGAATTATTATTTTGAATTATGAGTAAGTACGTTATTTAGTGGAACATCAACGCCCATTTTCATTCCGCAGCGATTTGTCTGTGGTTGTTTATTTTGAACACGTGACCAAACTTACTAGATTTCATAAAATTAACCATGTTAAGAGGTACGATAAATCCATATAATTTATGGTGGTTCCTTCACCACCATAGTTCGGCCACAAAACTCTTCGCTCAAACATTCCTAACGCTCTCTGTCTTGCTTTTAACTTTCTCTTTCGAAATGTATATTATAACAGGTTTGTCCGACGGCGGCGCACAGTTTGTGCTCACCTTCGATCCACGAGGAAGGAAGCACAGTCTTAGCACATTTCGGGAGGGAGTGCAGAAACTCAAAATTCCACTTACTCACTGTGAAATCCATGTTATCCAAGAATTATCCACCTTTATTATAATTGTTACCAGCTGGACTTCGGTCCACAAAGTTCAAAACATCAAATCCAAATCCCTTTCCATTCTTTTTCCTTGTGCGTAGTAAGGATATTTCTCATCCGTTTCTAACTTTCTTCTTTTGTTCTTGGACTAAAAAAGATTTTTTGCAATTATCACAGATAACCTTGAAATACCTGCCCGTATGAAGCATCTCAAAGAGCTCTCTCAGCTCTCCCAACTTACCCCGAAATTATTTTGATTCTTAGCGCTTTTCCACTTTTATAATTTTTTAGAAGATATCTGTATCCCTAAGATATTCAAATTAGGAGAGTTTGAAATGATCACTCCATTGTTTGTCAATGGAGAAAGTTGGGGGTTTGAGATAGATCAGACAGGTTTTGGCAGTGACTGCATTATACTCGAAGCGATTCGCTATGCCCTTCGCGAAAATTGTTGTAATATTGTCGTTAAGCGTACAATAATATGCCTTACATTATTATCGGTGGCATTATTACGAGAGTCAACAACTTATTGAAATGACTACGCAAAATCAGCGGTATTGTTTTCACAAAAGCTGTGAATTGGACTGGAAACGAAAGTTAACAGATTATTAATAAAAACAAGGAAAAAAGTGCGAGACAATACAGAACCTTGCGGTACACCGGCATTGATTTTATAAGAGGTAAAGGTAGCCCTGTCGAAAGTAACGCTCATGGTCAGAGAGAAAGCTTTCAAAACAAGTGTTAAGGGATTAGTCTAATCAAGTGCTGGAAGTTTTGCTGAAAGTGTAGAGTGCCAAACTCTCTCGAAGGCTTTCGAAATGTCAAGCGGAACTATCTCCGACTCTCCAAAGTTATGGAAGTATTGATGTCAAAATTCGGTTACCAGTATAAAGCGCACGGTATAAAAACTATATTGGCGCGGTATTGCACCAATTGCAATTTTATAAGTGCCTCAAAAACTTTATTCACAATCGAAGTGATTGCTTTTGCTCTAGCCTGATGGAAAAATAGCTTTTGAATAGGATAAATGAAATAATTTTCTTAAAGGTTTAGCCAATAAAGAGGGAAAAGTAGGGACGAGACACTATCAGTTGCAGTGGATTTGAACACGTCGGGGTTCGCAAATATTGGATGAATCTTTAAAACCATAACTGTAACCATAAACGCAGTAACGTTGTCTATTTTTTTTCAGCATAATTTTTACTTAATTATTTCTCATTTTCTTTAGATTTATTTTAACTAATCTTCCGTTTCTCTTATTATTGATGCATTGTTTTCCTTTTATTTTCTGCATTACCAAAAAGATTGACTGCTTATAGGATATGTTTATATGCTCAATAAATAAGTAAAGGCCCCTTTAAGGCCACTTTACACTATCTGATAAGTCAAATGTTTAGACATACACATTTTCATATGACTTTTCAAAAGTTGTATTATAGCAAGTTAAAGTGGTTGCATTTGTTGTTTACACCTACTTGACAATTGGTCTGACTTCAAGTGTCTAGTGGAATGTCGGAAATTTTATAAGTATAAATGGATGAAGAACAACAGCTTTTAGCATTTTTAAACATTATTCAAATAACAATAATAATGAAAAAAGTTGAAAATAAAAATGCATGTCCAAGTGGAGTAGAAAGTGGCTTTTAATGACAAATTCTTGTCTTGACAAGTTGCGTTTGAAAATTTAGATTCTTTTCAAAATTATACAAGAATGCAAAAAGAAACTTTTTAAATTATGGAAAAAAGTTGGACCAATGATAGAGAAACAAAATACAATTTGCTGATGGCTGATAAATATCATCAGTGCCAGCTCCATATCTTCCACTGTTTTTTTGCTTCATCAGCTCATGGTTGTACTGGCTTCTGAAAAATTAAATTTTCATAAAAATTTTAAAGGAAGGTATAACATCAATAAAGTACACATAAATAAAATAATGGTTATATATTTTTACCTCAAGTTATTTAATTTAGTTTTTAGTTCTTTGGGAGCGTTCAAGTATTACGTAACGCATTTTTTGTAGATTTTAGACCCTTCCCCCATACCCCCTCCCCCTCCCTAAATGTTAACATTTAAGTGACCATTTTTACCTAAAAGTCACAATTATTATGTTGCGCAAAGTACCGGAAAGGCTCTAAAATACCTTTGTTATTGTTTTGATCGCGTTT
>QYTT01092187.1:49058-61922 GCA_006980735.1 Dasypogon diadema | reverse complement strand
TTTTGTCATACGAGTGCGAGCGATATATAAAATGTATGGACAAACGAAAGAGAAAGATATTTATTACAGTATTATGAATGACAAATAACACATCGAAATGAAATTACATCAGCAAACAATAAGTTAATCTTATTCTTGATATATAAGATGTTTGTTGCTTATTTTTATATGAAAGTTTGCTTTGGGTTAGCTCAAATTTTACGGGAAATTTCATTTAGACTGTGAATATGGGTCAAATAGTTCGTAAAAAAATATGCGACTTGAAAATAGTCAAAATTTATTAAAATTTTGTCTGTCTTTTCATATAAAAATAGTAGTGAAGGTAGTCGCCAAATTAAATTTTAAATCAACATTTTGGTTTCAAAATGGACACATGTCAGTATTTGTTAATAAATATGGCGTATAATCTGTTAATGCTGCCCACAACTATTCGTTTGTAGCCCCAAACTATGAAGTTGTGAATTATAAATATGCTATTGGCCGTTCACAACTATGAGGTTGTGAGTTTTACGTTCGCAACTAATCAGTTTTAAGTGAAAACTAAAGAACAGTGGATCACAAATACTCCCAAATACTCCCAAATTTTTTCTTTGTATTTTTCTACAACAGCTGGACCAGTTTAGGTGATGGAAAATTACTTCCGGAAAACAAAATTATTGTGTTATAAGAACGTGAAATATGTCTATACTCTTGACAAAAAGTAAATAAAGTTTTTAGTGAAATATACCTGAATTGACATAGTATGAATTTGTGGCTTTTGTTAATATTGTTAAAAAGTATTTCAATTTTTAAACATGATTTCTCTTGATCAGAACTACGCAGTTGCTACTTACAAATTTAAAGCCCTGTTCAGAACTACGAAGACGTAGTCCGCAACCACGTAATTATAATCAGAAATATATAGTTGTGATTGTTAACCATATATTGTTGTGCTCAGAACTATATAGTTGTAACTTGAAACAATTGAGTACTTCTGGGTTGTGAGCCACAAATATAAAGTTCTTTTAAAAATTGCAGAGTTGTGTAACACAACTGAATAGTTCTGCCGAGTACATGGTTGTAAGCAAAAATCATACCCTTCTGACAGTTCTGGTATTTGATCTTGTTTCATTTAAAAATTCATTTTATTATTTTTTAGAAATTTTATTTAAATTTATTTACTAAATCCATTTTATTAATAAAATTAACCTGAAACGTTACTTGTTACCGCGGAACTTCAAATGCAAATGACTGCAAGTTTATGTATCAGTTTACAATATTTGACAGCATCCAAGAGTGATTCTAAGAACTATTTGAGAATCAAACTTCGCAACGATTTTTCGCAGTTCGCATTTGGTTGTCATACATAGTTCGGATATGGTCGCTACAACTCGTAAGGCGAGTAAAAATTCATGTGAAGGTAGGTTCGCGGATATTTCTCACAACTTATTAAGAGCAGCAAATGGCATAGTTCTTACGAAGTTGTGAAAGTAGGTCCACTTATAGATTTTAGAACTTCTTCGGCGAACCAGATTATTGTCACATCGAAATAGTTCGCAAAAATGGTTTGGACAAATTTCTAGCAACTGAAATTGGTTGTGAAGTACATACAATCATTTCACAACCAAACTAATTCTGATAAAAAGGTTCGCACAACAACAGTTCGCAACAGCCATACAGTTTCCAAATTGCTACTTGGGCGCCAAACATAATTGCACAAATTGAAGAAACAAGACCTTCTGCGTTAACTTGTTGAATCCGCTCTGATCAGTAGCCATATATCAATTTAATAGTTGTCCGCGTTAGTTTGAATTTGTTGGATAACTTGGCGAGGAATTTATTGTGATTTAGGCTATTAAATGGCTTTAAAAAGTCAAGTAAAGCCAAATAACAAATTTCATTCCTATGAGCAGCAAAACACAACTTATTACTCACCTCCATATTATATCACTTTTTCAAGTGCTTTAGACAGACAGCGTAGAATGATTTTAGAGCGAAAATCGAAAACTATGCTAGGGGAAGCAATTTTAGGTACGGGGAGGATGATGGCCTGTTTCCGTGCAATAAGAAATGTTGAAGTTATCAGACAGTTATTATATAAATGTGCAATTGTATACAGAATACCAACTGCATCAGATTTTATACCATCCGCTGTGTAATCATCATTTGAATTATGTGAAAGAAATTACATCGGCTTGTTGTGATCTACTGAAATATTTGTTGAAGATACCTGGTACTAGATCGTATTTAGAATCTGCTGTGCCATGCTGCATTTGATTAGTCTTCAAGTTTTTCGATAGTATATTTACATGTACCTTACGCCGATAGACAGTATTCATGTTTGCCTTCTAATGTTAGACTTAGTAAAATTGGGCATTCTTTTCAAAGCGTTTTGGTCCAGCTTGAGGCGTTCATCACTCATACTGATCTACAATAGAGAAATTAACGCTCTTCGTCAATTGCCAGATTTCAGGTGAAAGGTATACCGTCGCGATATATATTACTGTACATTAGTATGACGCACCTTTCATGTAGTGCCAGACTATCAATATTTTTATGTCTTCATAAGCCCTAAAAAGATCAAGAGTAAATCTAATTAAGAAGCGATTGCAGCGTTGTAAGTTGGTAAGGATAGATAGCTTTGCAAAACAAGAATCAAGGAGAAATCATGGAAACGGTTTCTGTTAATACTCTTCACATTGAAGTCCTCGCATATAATAACGTCCTCATCCTCATAATGATGCGAAAGTCTGGATAACGCTGTCTATAATAATTCAGAAATATTAGTCAGGCAGAAGATATATGAAGGGCGGTAGACGCATATTAACAAACAGTGCCTGGAACCATGAGATATTTCAACACCGACGAAATCGGTACTAGATATTTTGGAAAACTTGACAACCTTAGATTTGAAATAATCCTTGACAAAAGCTACAACGTTATCGCCCACTTTCGCCACAAGATTTCGGCGATTCAATTTAAACCCAGAGAACAATTCAGAGACAGTGGTCATACATCCCTATAGTTCTCACTTCCATTCCTGACTTTTGCTCGAAAGACGTTGGTAACAAAATACAATTCTCTATAATTTTAAAGAAATTGGTTGATATTTATTTTGCCATTACGGTAGTAGAATAGAAAATTCCGGTAACAACAGCATAATTGAGTCGCTGAATATAATGTAGTTCATTCAGCTTAGTCCAAAGATCAGAAAGCTTATGCTGAAGATCATTATAGCGTTCTCGGATTTTGCGGTATTCAAAATAGTCAACTTCTCAGATGAAAGTGTAGATTTTAAAATTTAAAACAAACCTTTTTGGAGGTATTTCATAAAATGAAAATCGACCCGGAATCTATTACAATTTTTATTATTGATTTAGTACGTACTACCATTTTATTTTAGTGCACTTTCATCTTACACGGGTGACAACGCTGCTTGAAAAGCAATAATCTCCTAAAACCTCTTCAATTCAGTCCTAAAACTCGGTATAGTTTTTTTTATCTTTCTACTCAAGGTGAAGGCCTGTTACACACAGTGCTGCTGTAATAACTAGAGTGGAGGATGCTAAGTTACCTGGAAAATAATGCAATTTCGAATACCAAAAATAAAAGAACAGATTAATATGATTAGTGACAGTTTTATTATCAGTATATTTGTATGCAATGCTAAAAACCAAATACTAAATCAGTCCATAACTTTCTGCGTGTTTGTACAAAAAAGATTTCAATCAATTAGGTATGTATTTTCCTGAATTTTTTTTATTCACTGCCTACCGTTGTACTAACTTTTGTATTCAATCGGGGTATAGCTTTTAGTCTTTTAAATTGAAAAATGTAAAAATTCACCTTTGGATATCTTTATTTACGAATTACTTCTACCAGAAAAGTAACTTCAAACTCCGATGCAAATCAAAGTCGCTTGGAGCGAGGTCTGGGGAATATATTGGATGAGGCCGAACTCCTTCAGTTTTTCTTTGGTGTTCCTTGTACGATGCTACCTGGCAGTATTGTGGTAAAAGATAACTTTTCTTCTGTTTACAAAACAGGGCGTTATTGAAGCTGTTCTTCATGTAATTTAGTTTATTGACCACAATATATCCATTTTTCACCGCCGGAACAGATGTTCACTTTTTGTTGAAGATTTGAAGTCAACAACTGATGCGGGATCCACTTTCGAAGCTTAGAACTCTTTCCTAGTTGTTTTAACCCTAACAGTGCGCAATTTTTCTTATAAAACAAAAAAAAGAAATTGTGCATAAAACATATGATGGAGCATGAAAAAAAGTAATAAAGTAAATAATTTATTATTTTTAATAT
Organism: Dasypogon diadema; assembly: GCA_006980735.1. Taxonomy (NCBI): domain Eukaryota; kingdom Metazoa; phylum Arthropoda; class Insecta; order Diptera; family Asilidae; genus Dasypogon; species Dasypogon diadema. The sequence continues at coordinate 57,626 of QYTT01092187.1, read as the reverse complement.
TTATATTTAAAAAAAAGTAGATGATTCACATATGAATCACTGCGCATTAGTACATATATTTGGATGCATAATAAATGATTAGCTTCTGAAAATAAAAATAATAAAACAATTAATAATAAAATATTTAATTCAATAAAAATAATAAAACAATATTCGTGATTTCTATTCAACTATAACATAGTGTTTAAATATTCCTGAGAAGTTGAAAAAAACTAATATCTAAGACTTATGAAAAGCAACAAAACAATGTTTTTCTTTGTTAAAACACAAAGCTGTATTGCATTACAACATACATCCTATTCTAGTATCATTCCATTTGGGAAAATGGTTCTCTTTATCTTACCGCACATCTTGAGGTGGAATTGCACTAACATTTGGCCTTTTTCTCTTTATCTCAATTTCCTTTTGCAAATTTGAAGGCCTACCACATTTTGAACCAATAGTAACAATGTGCGAGCCAAATCTAGGCGAGAATCTACAAACTTCATTGTTCGACTCCCTTCGTTGCACCTTCTGTATAACAACCACGCATTTATAATTGGGATATCCAAGAGATGGTAAAATAAGCGTATATACCATTTGCGTGATCTCATTCTTATGCGATATTTACCTATGAAGCTATCCAGTAAATCTACCCCTCCCATATGTTTGTTGTATTGTTTCACAACAGCGGTCATATCTGTCATATCCTTGAATCATTTGTGTTATCTTAATCCCAACAAATGAGGATAGTAACATTACTGCTTTGTTATCCTTCCATATAACATTTGTAATATTAGTCCCATCAAAATCTGTAAGGAACTCCTTGCCTTCCCCTCTTTCTACTTTTTTGAGTTCGCAGTCTGTTGGCATCTTACATGACGGGATCCTATTCCTTCTCACGGTTCCCAACGAACGTATCCCCCCGTTTTTCCAGGTAATTTATCAACGGAATTGAGGTATAATAATTGTCAAAGTATAATTTGTAATAGCAGTCAACAGGAATTTCTCGTGCTAAACGTAATACCACATTAGAGCTGGCCCCTAAATCGGGCTCACCTGGCTTTCGTTTACTAGGATCATTTTCTGTGCCGGTATATATTTCAAATGACGCTTTGATTCATTCATTCATTCACTAATTCATTGAAGAAAATGAAAGGGTAAAGGTAAGGTTTAAGTTAAGTATTCATCTTGTGTTTTTGTTCTGTTAAGCATTCGAGGACTTTCGGTCCGAATTAAGAAACAAACACAAATCAATAAGAAAACTTTAACAATTATGCTGACGACATATATTTTTCTTGGGTTTTTCATTACCATGTTAATTCATGACTATGTTACTTAGATATTGTAAGATTGCGGAACCAACTTCTGTCTACAAACAGAGAGGCTTATGTGTTCTGTAATTATGAGACTACTGGGTAAGTCTACAATCTTGAGCGAGTAAGTCTTGCAATAGGGTAAATTTCAATACTGCCAACTACGTGAGAAAACTAAAAATCTTTTTTTGTCATTTCTGGAGGTACAAAGAAAACAATATACTCATATGCTGCAGTAGGTCCCCAGTAGGAAATGTAACAAATACAGCATCTATTCCGTAACGCATGATAGGCTCTCTGCAAGAAAACGGCACTTACTTTTACATTGCAATGTCATAGGCAGTAAAGTACAATGGTTACGTCCTGCAATACCAGGCATGCATTATAGAAGTAATGGAGGGAAATTTATGCCGTCAATATTTACTAGGCATGCATTATAGCAGTAGTTTTACATCTCGGGTACTTTTCAACATGCACTTCTAACAATCTAGTACAGACTAAACAGCATTATTGACGCATCGCATAAACAGATAATGCATTTTCTAGCTGAAATGCCATACCTTGCAATGTTATATTTAATCATGTCCTCCTGTTGCATGTTTATTTTGACTTGCAATACTTTGTGTATTACTTTGTAAAGTAAATCAATTTCTTACAAATTCTTGCAAGCGCTTGTCATTTTTCCTACTGAGTTTAAGCTTAACTCACACAAGAGTAGCGATTATTTTTTTATTTCCTTCTATTGGGACAAGTAATAATTGTAATGCAACTGGGTTTATAGGAAACACCATTACAAATTTATAAGATTTTAAAAATGAGTTTCAAATTAATACTCACCTTCTTAATTTTGCAGAATGCCTTTGATAGCTGCAGTTGCCTAACTTACCTCTATACAGTTCTGCTGAACCAATTCAAATGCTTCGAACTCTAATTTCTATATGAAAATAGCAGTAAAAAACTTTTCATTCTTGGAAAAATTAATTAGTATTATTTATTTATTTTTTACTTTACTAATTTCAAGTTTAAGGAAATAATGGCTTTGTAAATCGATAGGGGCAAAAAAAGAGAGGAAAAATATAGTTTTGAAATGAAATTCGAAGGGATAGATATCTTTGGGCATAGTTAAAAACTTCAAGGAACTCTATACTTTTGCACCTTTATTTATTTCCTTACTTATTGAACTACAATTAGATTTTAATACTTCCGTATACATAAGTCATAACTATAATAATTTACTTCTATATACTCACGTCTTTTATTTACATTTTACCTTAAAGATACAACAAACATGTGGGAGAATTTGAATACTCGGACATTATAGGTACCTAATATATCAGCAGAGCACGTACAAATGAGAGTCCAGAACTATTGTATTCATTCAAAATTCAATCTATGATTTAATTCCTCTAAAGAAAAGAAAGATTTAAAAATAATAATTTACAGCAGAACTGGATAGAATAGACGATCGAAAGAAATTCAGTAATTATCTTTGACGTAAAGCACGCTATCTGGAAGAAATTATTCAATCTTGGGAATCTCCGGTATTACTGGTCCGATCATTAGTGGCACCATTCGATTCAGATTGATCAGACTCAGATTGAATGATAGATGATAAGTAACCTGTACCTGTGTAAGGTGCAGCCAAAAAACGTTTTGCATGAGCCTGCATAAATGGGTATCGACTGGTTGGTGATCCGAAGACAGCAGGTGGGACCAGAGGAGAAAATGCCGATTTTATTGGAAACGGAGGCGAAGGAGTAGGGACAGGATTCATTTGTTGCACAATATCATCCCCTGAAAGCATCGCCTCCATAGCTTGTACAACATCTCCTCTATACCTTTGCAGTAATTGCTCAACTTCGCTCCTTCTTCTCGTTGGAAATACTCGTAAAAGCACATCTACTGGTGATCGTTGCGTTGGCATTGTGTTCATATACTGGGAATGGTGATAAGGCATAAATCCTTGGCCATTTCCTCCATTCGGATGACGCAGAAGGTTTAGACTATCAGAGGGCGTGTTGGGTGGTGAGGTAGAATCATCTTTCTTAAGGCTGAGATTTTCTGGTGTTGCTTCATCGGGAGCAGAGTCTACATCTAAATCGGATTCGGGCGAGCTGGGCGGTCCTCCTGTTTGAGCTGGTGATAGATTGCCCGGTAAATTAAATGCGGATGTTTTGTGGCGAGGACTACTGGGCGATGACTCTGATCCTGTATCTTGATCTGTTTCATTAGAAAGGCGTGCACGTTTAGAACCTGAAAATACATAAAAAAGCTTATGAAAAAATCTCTTTTTTCCTAACTAGATACGTAATCTAAAAACAGTTACAAAAAATGAATTTCTATTCTATAAAGAATGATTCACAAGAATGCATCTTCTGCTCTTAATGTTTCCAGCAATTTATTCTGGATTATTTTAATCTCAATTAAAGTCGCGGGTAATTGACCCTTATACCATTCAAAAGTATCAAATATATGTGCTGAACAATTAAGTCATTTTTTGCTACCCTTCCTGAGATTATTCTCTGAACGTAGATTCACAGACTAGAAAAAGTAACAAACCCGAGGGAGGACTGACAATGCACACTAAAAAGATACAAAACCACAAATCGAAAGTACTTCTTGGTCGAGTAACGACTCTCTTTTATTTGGTTGGACCTATCGTTAGAAAATCTGATACTTTAGGGGTTGCAAGTGCACTTGAAAAGGTTCACTTAATTGCTGATCACATAACCGAAGGCATAATGAAGGATGCACAAAAAAACGAAACATTTTCCCTGCATGGATCCCAATTTATTCAGGCTTATAAAGCTGAAGAATTTCTCCCTTCACGATTTTTTTTATAAATAACTTTTAGAAAGAATATAGAGCTTTGGTGCGTAAGCTGAATTTAGAAAATATCTATGTTGTGCTTGGCTTATTTTGTATTGAAATGACTGCTGATATTATTGTAAAAATCCACTCCTCGATAGGGATTGTGAGGCATTAAATTAAAGTCAGTTGTAAAAGATTGTTTTGATTATCGTGTCATTTACTAGCATCGTTTTTATCTTTTTGATGAAAATATGGATTTTAATACATAGTCCAGAGGAGGACTGGCAAAAATTCAGAAGCAATACAATGACTCTCTAATATTTAAAAGTAGAAAGACTTGGAAATAGATCTACTTCACAAGTCAATAAAACTTCTCAGGACCCGATATTCATGCTCAACTTACTCCAAAATTCCAATAGCTTCCGTCGTGGAAAATGTTTCTGAAAACGAGTCGCCCAAAGACGTCTGGTCCGGAGCGACAATTATGTCCCCAACAAGTCATACAAGCCGAAAAGTTAAAGTTGTAATCATCTACCATTGTTCTTCATTGTCATTATTATTCTGTATAAACTAATTTTACTTTTAGAGGGACAGCGGCATGCTTGCGCGGCTAGCACTGCGGTTCGGGGCAATGGCGTGGGTTCAAAAGAAATAAAAACTGTCCGTCACTCTCTGTCCACATACAAAAGCGAGATCATGCCAATAAAAGGAGAAAAAATACAGTGTACAGAGGAGGAAAAGGAAGGCAGCGGGTTAAAACGAAATTAAGATGGTCCCTGCCGGGGCAGAGTCTATGCCCTCCGATGTTAGGGGGCTTTGTGGGCTACCCACCCTCACCTATGACTATATTTGACCCACAATGCTCGGACTATAGACTCTAGCCGCTGCTCGCGACCGGAAGAGAAAGGGAGGAGGGCCGGACGAAGCTCGTTGAAGCTCTATCACCTCATAGTATTAGTCCGCGCCGAAAAAAATAGAAGGAACCACCCACAGCCTGTTGCACACTAAAAAGGGAAGTTACCCTCACTAGTCTTTACAATTTTTCGTTCATTCATATATATGTATAAATGGTAAAGCTTATGCCAACCAACCTCAGGGTAAAGTATTTTTTGCATCGGTGCAGAAAGTCCAGGCATTTCATCGCATTCTTTTCGATAGCGAAGATGTGGTCCGTCCAACTAATACTATTGGATACCTGGACTCCTAAGACGTTCAAGTTAAGAGAGTTTGAGATATTCACCCCATTGACAAAGGGAGCAGGAGGTAGGTTTAGAGATCTTTTAAGGGAAATCAGACAGCTTTAGGCTTTGGATGCATTAAACTCGAAGTGATTTGCCCTGAACCAGGCGGGAATTTTAATAATGTCATCGTTAAGTGATCCAAACATACGTGTTCGATTAATATCAGCGGTATTGCCGCGGGAGTCAGGCTACTCGCTACTGTCATCTGCAAAACTGTGAATTGGTTTGGAGGTAAGAGATAGGAGATCATTAATGATAGAAGAAAGGGAGTGGAGGATAATACAGAGCCCTGCGGCACACCGGCATTGATGTTGTAAACGTTAGCGTTTGTCATTACTTTATGAAATTAATTATGATGAGGTTGAAAGTTAAACCTCATTTCAATCCATTTCGCAGATCAAATTGCTGATGGTTAGGGTGGCAATGGATTCAACACCCTAAACCTCATTCTAGAAAATGGTAGCATGTGAAAACAAAGCTGAGAATCAGAAATGGTTCTGCAATGCAGGAATGTTCCACGTAATATAAAAACTATAAAAAAGAAAATCGATGGAAAAATTTGAAAATGTTAACTATAGATTCAACAAGAAAAAACATCTGAAGCATCAAATAAAGGTTTGTTTCAAACCTTTTGAAGGATGGGATCATTTTCTGTACAAAACCTTCATGTATTGCCCGAAAGCAAGGTACCCGACATTTTATTTTAGGATACGAAAATCTACAAGCAACTATTATGATTTGCAAGTTTATTACCAAACCAAAACTTTTTATGTAGCTTAGGATCTTTTTCTTTAGCGAAACAGAGCTTTGCAGCATCAGACAATGTGTTTTGCTGTCTCGTCATCCTCGAAATAAAATTTGCATATGTGTTCTATTTGAGATGAAAAAAAATAAATAAAAATAAATTATGTGAATAGTTGGTCTCTTATAGTCCTTTTCCGCCATCTAGTCAATATGGGCAAGATATTTTGAATATTAAATAGTCATCGATAATAAAGCCAATAAATCCACTGTTGATTAACTCAATTCAAGACTGTATTAGTTATTAATGAAGCGTCAAAATTTATTCTGACTAAAAATAACCCAAAATAAAAACAAATAAATTAAAACTCAACTATAAACACTCGTGAAGTTAAAATTTAAGCAAAAATTTGTTCAATTAATTAAAAATGTTTTTTTGCTCTTTTAACACAAACTAGAGTCATTTTGTTTTAGATTTATAAATTTGACCTCAGAAATTTCAACCTTACAAAGAGCAAGGCTTCACCCACTTGAACCCGGGCATATTTTCAAAAGGCCCACACACATGTGACCCAAGTTTTCTTTGAGATTTTTCACAATTACATTTTCATGTTTCAAAAAATTTGAAAAGGTAAGATTTCATACATACCAAGTTAGCCTCAAAGACTGTCGTGCTAACACCCCAAGCACAAATAGGCGAATATTACTAAGAGAATACTTTTTAACCGAATCGGCAAAGCGTTCCAATAAACCAAGCAAAAAATTTAAAAACCATGCTGGGGTTGTACTGTTTTGGATTTGTACCACCTTCTCGAAGGATGAATGCCTTCTTCTGATTTGCAAGCTACGGGTACAAGGAAAACTTAAAATCTACACTCACTTTGCTTCTCTAATGGTACTTCTTGGTAAGCGATCCCCTCTCAGCGGGCACAAAAGACTTTAAAAGTCATTCTTTAGGGAGGATTTAAGCATCCCTTAATGAAACATTTATGCATACGGAACGAAATGGTAAGAGGAGCCAGCACCAGCCGGAAGGGCTTAATAAAAAGCATAGCAGAGAAAATAACAACAGGCGATGGGAGCAGTCAGAAGGCACAGGAAAAACTGCAAAGCACTTCAGCAAAACAAAAGAACTGTTTAACAGTTGAGGATTTGCCACAAATTACTCGTGTAAGCTGCTCTTTTTAGTGGTGTCGCATTACACTGTAATCGATGCGAGTAATTTAACAATAATTTTCCCTGGAATTTTTGAAATTACACGACTTCCAAGTCGTGCAGTGCATATACTGCAGCTATGTATTACGTTTAGATGGATGTAATGGTTTAGATGTTTAGATGGAATAATCATACAATATAAATGGTAGGGAGGAAAATGCCGAAAGTAAGAGAAAAACCACGTATTCCGTGGTTTAATGAGATTTTTGGGCGCTTCATATCGTTAGCTGATGTTGTTGTGTTTTATTCAAAATTGCAAAGTTTTGTATGAGCACCAGCAGTCCTAGCCATGTAAGACGAAAGAGTACTAAAATATATTGGAAATGCGTACTAAATAAATAAAAATTGTAGTAGATTCTGAATCGATATTCATTTTATGAAACACATGCCTTCAAAAAGATTTGTTTTAAATTTTAAGATCTATACTTTCATCTGAGAAGTTGACTTTTTTTCAATGCCACCATTGACAAAATCCGAGAGCGCTATAATTATCTTCAGCATGAGGTAACTGATCTTCAGAGTGAATCGAATGAACTACATTACGTCCATCGACTCAATGAGATTATTATTACCAGAATTCACTATTTCTAGTTCTACTCTATATTGAAGTAATACTATAATAAATACTGACCAACTGTTCGAAAACTATAGAGAATTGCATTTCGCTACATACCTCCATTTTTCGAGAAAAAGTCGAGAATGGAAGGAAGGTTCAAATGGAATCGCCGAGATCGTATCGCGAGAGTGGGCAATAACGATGCAGCTAGTGTCAGGGATTACTTCAAATATGAAGTTGTCACGTTTTCCGAAATACTTGGTTAAGATTTTGTCAATATTGAAGTATCTCATAGTTCTCATAAGAAGTGTTTGTTAATGTGCGTTTGCTGCCCTCCAATTTCTTTTCGCTGACTAATTAGAGACTGAGTTATTCAGACTTTAGCATCGTTTTGAAGACGATAAGCGAGGACTTCAATGTGACTTACTATAATGCTGGTATGCCTTCTTTATTAGACTTACTTTTGATCGGTTTATGGTTGATGAAGACATTAAAAATATTGATAGTGCAAGCCGGGCCAAAACGTTTTCAAAAGAATTCATAATTTTATTAAGTCTAACATTAGAAGGAAAACATCAATACTCCCGGCGTAAGTTATATGTAAACCTACAATCGAAAAAATTAAGGGTTAATCAAAACCACTATGGAACACATGCCACAGCATACTAAATACGACCTGATACCAGGTATCTTCAACAAATATTTCAGT
>QYTT01092187.1:0-11179 GCA_006980735.1 Dasypogon diadema | reverse complement strand
TAAAGAAAGCTTTTTTCTTTATATAAAGACAAAGCCAAATGTTTCCTGGAATACCGACTAATCCTTAGTTGCAACACATATATCTACTTCATATCTGCATTAAAGTTAGTAAATAGCATTTAAAGATGCCCAATTTGAATGCCTGCAAATTTTCACTTAGTAAATCCCCATTTTTTAATTAAAATTTTCTTATAATATTTAATTTTGCTATAAATTGATTTTATTTTTTTCGCCGCAAAGTTAACATTTTTCTGGAACGCCTCATATATATTGGTTTCATTTATAAGAATACAGAACAAATTATTGTCAAGAGATATTTTATATATGAGTGCGATGCACTTTTATCAATATTTATATTTACTCCAGGATTTACAGTGAAAGAACAAGTTTGTGGAGGATTAGGAATATTATTTAGGTGAACTTCTTTCCACACAAATGGCTCTCTTTCAATTGTTCATCACTTTCACTTGAATATACATCAAAACTACTACCTTTTCAATCAATATCTCCGCTAGTTACAGAATCGGTATATTCCATGTAAGTTTTTTTACTACACCGTAGTTGCAAAAAAGTTCATCATCAATGTCGTCATTTTTAATATTTTAAATAGCACTTTATCCGCAATATCTTCCAAGTGGCTCACTTGCTGCTGCAAAACTGGTTATAAAAGTGTAAGACATCATATTCATCAATAACTAATGGAAGAGGTTAACTGATGATAATTAATAATAGCCTGAAAAAATACTCAGAAAAGGTTAAATCTCCATTAACCGGGAAAATCGCTGCCCGTTATTGCTCTCTTGATTAAAATCACAATCGACGATTATAGTATAATTTTACAGAATATTTAGAACGCGAAATCTGTTTCGCCCGCCATTGGAGCGATAATAATTCATAAATACTGCTGATTCTATATCTATTCGTAACACATTCCCGAACGGATTTTGTTTAGAAACATTCGTGAGAGAGTTTCATACAAAAATGCTTTTGCAACGAGAGAGCTTTTTATCATGACTCAAACGGTGGGTCACCGGTCTCCAAATGTGTTAGTCCTATAGTTTGTATTGCTTCTAATCCCATTCCAAGAGAGGAACGAGACAGAGGAATAGAAACAAAACGGTTTAACATAAACTGAAAAGCTGTTATTCTTCTGCTCCATGGATGCATCGAATTATTTGGAATAACGAAATATTTTTTTATAAAAATACCAAATTGAAATTTATTTTTATAAATGCTTCTAGTTAAATTTGGAAAACTTAAAACCTTTTTTAAAAGGTATTGCTTAAGCTCAGGGGACATTCGTAGGATGCACACAGCACAGCTTAAGCAGAAGGAAATTAAGGGAGAAGATGATTGGGAAATTAACCTGACAAATGTTGCAACTGAGCCATAATTCACATCACAGTCTTTATTTCATTGCTCAGTAGACTAAAAGATCGATCAACAGGTAGTGAAGGAAATCAGTTAAAAATAAAAATTATCCTACAACCCCCGACAGAAATATGATCCCATTTGTCCCCGTTAAAAAATAACACTTGTATTTAACTGTGACCATAGCTAAAGAAAGCATTTTTGTAGGGCATATTAGGGTTAGTCGTCTGATTTTTACTCCAAGGATGTGTGGTAACTCTTTTTTCATGGATTATCTTAGACACCCTGTATAAAAAGATTGCTGAAACGGGGGGATAATAGCAAGGGGAACACACACAAAACATTAGTTTTATTTTTATAGAGGATGTCCCAAATTAGGACGGGTAAATTTAAGAAGGTGATAGATCTCGATGATAGGGAGAGGGGGTCTATCCCCCCCTGGGGAGCACCCAGGGAGTGAACTACGGGGGTTTGAATTTCTCTTCCAAGGCTTAATAAATGCACCGACATTTTCTTCAATGTATCCGGAATTATTTGAAATATTGAAATAATTTTTTCCAGTCGATAGATAATTGAGTGTCCTTTGAGAAGATGATAAGTATTTTTTCCGATCTCCAACACTCTTGCAGCTTTATACCTTTACATTCGAGATTTTGAGTTAAAAAATTCATTTTTTTTTATTTCAAACGCTCAAAATTTTTCCCTATCATTTTTTTACATTTTCATACTCTAATTAAAAGCCAGTCGATTCTCTACAAACTGATGTTTACAGAACACTTACAGAAATATTATACCATTCTCAAGGTATAGCTTAAAATATACAAGCCTGATCTGGGTAATATATTATTACCTATCTACACATCCCAGGAAGTCATTAATTGCTGTACTTTATGCTTAGGAAAGCAAGCCTTGATTATGATAGATAAAGTACGTTTTTACTAAATGTGGACTCATTACTTAAAATTTCTTGAACGAGGAACAAGTGCGAATGAAAATAAGTTGGAATTAAAAATGTCCGAGTACAGTAACGAAAACGTAGATTACATAAGCCCTCCAAAGTTACACAGTGGCATTTGTTGACAAGTAATCAGGCAACCATTATGAGCGGTATCAGTTCGGGAGAAAAACCCGTAATACCTAAACCGCCCATAATTCCATCGGATTTACCTTTCCAATTTAAGCCTCTCCAATTTCTGCCCGGACCCTGAAGTTACTTCGACATCCAGGCTTTTCAGTTGGAACAGTATGAAATGAGTAACAATTTTTACATACTAGCACCTAATAGAAAAACTAAAAATGTCTACTAGGAAACGTTGAGCTAAAAAAAATATTAATTCAATATAAAACTCAAGACGATGGCCGATGGTTGAGATGGAGTTCTGCAAATTTTCTCTTTTGTGGGGTCGGATTCGATTCTTGCGAAGGGCACAACGATTTATCTGGTTGAGGCAATTTTGAGGCAATTGTAATTGCGAAGCTATTGGGATATGGCACGGTAAAATTTCATGGCTCACACGAACGAAACCGCGGGCAAAAGCTAGTGACAATACAAAAATATCATCACCAATCCCGCTGCTATTCCCACAATCAGAGATAGCATTACTTTAGATTAAATATCATTTTGAAACACATCTTATTCACACACCATTATCTCAATTTTTGTATTTAAAAGTAAAGTGAAATTTCCGCCCCTCACCAAGAAAATTTCTCAGTTTCTAATAAAAGCAGGCCACTTGGAAAATTCTCTTCGCCGTTTTTCTGTTTGTGACAAGCAGTAGGAATCAATTGGCAGACGAAAGGGTCTCTGATTTTCTAAAGTACTTTTGTTGAAACGTTGAAAAGACAAAAGGGAAACAAGAACCACGACTAAGAAATACAATTTCACGCCATGTTGGTCGTATACAATTTTGAAACCAGGAAAGGCTCCTTTTCTTCAAAGTTCCAACTTCAAAAGATATCCGTTCTCCCTCCCATTGCCAAACAAAGTTCAGTAAGTGTGTTCTTATTCTGATTCTTTGTCCATGTTAAGAACATATCTCGGTTAAATCCAATGGCATCTGACGTTGATTTCTTCTACCGGAAATTAAAACAATCAAGGAGAATGCCTTCTTGAAAGTAACGTTGGTGCAGATAGAAGGCGATAAGAACTGTCTTTGGCTTGTTAAGTTTGAGACAAGTACTGAAGTTACATAAATGCTTCTGACAGATAAATTTTATTAGGCTTCTCCATGTTTCTCTTAGAATTCTGTATAGTTTTGAAAGAAATATTGCGGCAAAACTTGTTAAATCTTGTCCTTTGCCCTCTCTTCTTGATTGGAGATTACATAAAATGCACACTAGTACCAAAAAACGGAGTAGGTACTTCTTGAATTTTAAACAATGAGTTTTGATTCCTATGGATTAAAATTTACTTATTTGATTGGGTGGTGTGCGTAGGTATGTGCTTAGTTTTTGTTTTATAATAGAAACCATATATCGACTTCACCTGCTGATGAGTTTTTTTTATGTATTTTCTTTTAAATGCGAATCAAACTAATTTGTGTACAGTGTACTCCACTTCTATGACTTTCTTACCATCTGCTGTAGCACTCTGCCGGTGACCGATATACTCTGATCTCAATAACTAGTTTTTCTCCCTTCGACAAAGTACCTGAGCAGAAATAAGTTAGGGCTAGAATTTGATCCACATCTCACTTGCTCGATTTCTGTTAGGATCCTGATAGGGCAGCCTGATCTGGCGCAGATCCGAAATGTAACGCCGTCGTGAGTCCAGGCCCTATCAGTTCTGGCCCAGGTCGGGTTTCCGCACGTAGCCCACAAAAAACTTTTACATCGAAACAATAATGCAACCTTGCATCAAAGCTGATCTACTACCCCGGATTTGAACTTACACCCATCTGCGTTGTAAGCAACCTCTTTTACCACTACGCTAACCTGACCTTACGATCAAGTCTCCACAAAAATGTAGTTCAACACACTCAGTATGTTTGTTCATAGAACTGAAACACTTTAACGATTTCACCTTTTATTTAGTTTTCAAAAAATTCGTTTTCCACAACTTTCCTTTCACAAAAACCTTCTTTCATCTCTCTAATTGGATTCTAACAAAAAGTATTAAAAATTTTAAAATTTGAGCCAACCAAAACACTAGACAAAATCGAATAAAACTTTTTTTGAATTTCTGGTTCTTAATCGTGTAGCTTCTCCCCTCTTCCGTGTTCAACTTTTCGCTTGTTTCTCTAATTTTTCTTTAGCGATGATAATATTCCCCTGATTTTCTAGAGAAAGTACCAAATATGGTGCCAAAAACTAAGCAATTTGGAATTCATTACCCCTTTCTATTGAATAGTGCAACTTATATCCCCTCTAAGTCCCGTTCATTTTATATTGGCGTCCTTGTCTATAGCTACAAATTTAACAAATGATCTTGGAGAGGCCATAAATTTTGAACAACATTATCGATGCTATCAGTTGGCGAAATTTCAAAACAGAAAAGCTTTTATGTCATTGCTTACAACTTAAGTTTTGACTCGCGTGAGTGGTCAGTTAACAGAGTTTACAAAATTATTCCGAGAATTTCTTGTTTTACATCGATATGAGCAGCAATAAATATATGTATATGCAATTCCCTTTCCTTTCATTTCAAAATGAGATATTATTTTCAAAGATATAGGTTCTTTACGTAGTTTTTTCTTTCTTGCCTATTGCTCCGCGGTGCGATGACTTCCAGACGGAACAAATCGGGTCCTTAATAAATAGTAATATGTAACTAAACATTTCCTATAATACATAAAATTGGTAAATTATATTTAATAAGAAGTACCTATATAAGGTTTTTAAATAATTTAGTTATTGTTTCTATTATCTTTTTATATGTTTTCTTTGTGTGCCTTTTGCCATTATTTTGTGTCTTTTTTTACGTATTTTTTGTGCCATGTATTGTATCTCTTTATATATTGTATTGTATATATATATAAGATAGTGTAGCTAGCGCCGCGTATTTGCGTATTCTTGAGACTAATTTTTATAATTTTTACATAATAAAAGGACCTAAGTATATACATAAAAAATTTATTATTATATTAATTTATTGTTTTCCATTGTATCAGTATCCTGCTCATATGCGTAATGTGGTTGAGTGATAATGTCAAATATGGGTTACTCTCAATCCCTAATTATACTTTATTTAGGAATAACAAGGTAAGTCGCACTAGAGGTGGAATTGCTGCTTACATCCACAGCTCGCTAAAAGCATCTATATATTACTTCTTAGTCTTTTTAAAGTATTGAAAAAGAGATGTTATTCAGGGAATGCAATGAAATATTCTGACGTCCAATTTATGACTTAAAACCTGTAACTGTACATACCTCTTGTTGCCCTTGGATTAAAAGAGGGATTCACCACGCCATAGCAGAGGGTGACTTCTTATTCAAGTAATATAAAAGAAATCGCGATCCAATTACCTACACTAGATACAAAATTATATGCAATAAGGTACCGAGCCTGATTCGCTCCGCTAAAAGAAACTATCATAGCGCAAAATCGATACAAATTTGCCCGCAAGGGAACTGTGGAAAAATTTACGTAGCCTTGGCATCCATGGCGAAGAGCCCCCTCGAGTTAATTTGGATCCAAACCTCCTAAAGCATTTATATGCTGGTGATGTACAAATATATCTCAGTAGGCCAATTGGATTGATGGTGTATATTACATATTTTATATTTAGTCAATCTATGATAACTTAATTCTCAACCCTAGTAAATCAAATTGCTTGGCTGTCTACAGAAAATGCATCGACTCAAATCATCTTCCTCCAATTTTACTCAATGAGGTAGTACTTCCTTATAATGACTACGTAAGAAATTTGGGTGTAGAACTCGATTTCAGAGCTATGAATAGTTTGCAGCCAGACATATGAATCTTTTAATTCCCCGATGTCGGGGCCAGTATGGTGAGCGTTCTTTTTTCGCCCCGTGTGCTCGTAAGTGGAATCTTTGCCAAATAATATACAGCACACGGTTGCAGACTGGTTAAACTTGCCAATGTACACATCTGAGATTCTTATATGATTTGGCATACTTTATAAATTTATATTCATAGTTTATTCGAATTAGTTTTTCCTTTTTTTCCTCTAATTTTTTAGTTATTATATTTTGTTTTTCTTTTCCTTCTTCCTATTATCCCATTTATCTTAATTTAATTAATATTGCAGTCTGTCTTTCACAACTTAAGGTGTTAATATCTCTGTACGTTTCCAAATAAAGCATTATTATTAGGCTTTCAAGGTAATAAACGAACGAACTCTTTTGTTTTGAAATGAAACATAACGAAATATAAAAGAGCTGCACGTTAGCACATGAATATTTTCTCCCATTTCTCTAAACCGAATAATAATCAAAACTTTGATGAAACCTGCAAAGAAGTCTTGCAGAGACCATGGTGAAAGTTGATATCTGTAGGTATTTTTATAGCCTTGCATTCAATGGCAACATAAAAATCGCTAAACAAAAAATGCTGATATAAAACTCGTGGAAATTCCTAAGGGCATAAGGTGAAGTGTGTATATTTGCTCAATAAGTTTGTTTTTTTTCCTGAGATTTAATCAATTGAAGCCTTGAAAATGAGATTTTATTCATCCGAAACGAAATTATTTTTCCATCAGATATTTTTCCATCGACTGAGGGATGGAAACATTCACATCACTCAAAATCTCCGTGGGGAGTATCTGATACTTTTTTGTTTGAACTAGATTTAGTGATGTTGTCTTCATTCAGGTGTGGTTTTATTTCTTTATGGTAGCTGATTGCTACAAGGCCAATTTTGATTGTTTGATAAACTACAGATAAAGAAAATCATCCTTTTTAAGGGGTTGAAAACAATTACGTATGCTATTCAACCTGCGTGGGAATTTTGTCAAATGCAGTGATACTCTTTATATTATTGGAGAGTAGGATAAGTTGCACACTTGTTCTACGCTTCTGGGTAAAAAATGAATAGACAATGTAGATAATAGAGATATACGTAGTGCACGCAGATAATGTAAACTTTTAGTCAGGGACCCGGAAACAAATATATTTTTTAAATGGGAATCCAGAATTACTTTACCTCTTGGTAATACAAAACAAAACTTCCTATTGGAAAATTTTGTTCGGGAAGATAACAAGAAATACTACTAGATCTTACCGTTTCCAATCGAAATTTTACCAATAAAATTATTATTAAAAAATTCCGTTCTATTTTTATTTAATGATCTAATCTAATCATTAATACACTCAGAGAAATATTTATTAAAATACACGAAAAAATATAAAAATTCCAAGATTTTTTACGTAAATTTATGTCCAACGATATTATTCATATAATATTTGGAATTAAATTCGCAAAACCTCTATTTAAAAAACTCTATTCCATTTATGAAATTGTCTTTTAATTTACGAGAGTATTTCTTGGAAATTTTGAAAATATTTACGAAGAATTGTGATTTAAAATATGAAACATTTTTGAAGACTTTTCGAAATTTTCACAATACATATTTATATCAGTTTATGTGAAACAACGATTATATTTATTAAACATTATAGAAATTTTCATAATTTGATGTTTTACAAAATCATTCGTAAATTGTTGGTACAATTTTAACCATGCATTGTTATTCATAGACTGGAAAAAGTAATATACAGTGTTATATTTTAGAATTTCATTTTTATTTCGTTTAAAATTCAAAATTCAACAAAATTTTTAAATACTGAAAGTCTTTAATTTCTTTATTTATTTATTTATCATTCCTCAAAGGCCTGACTATATTAATATTAAACATAAATGCTAAATAAACAATTAAATAATTAATATGTAACGGAAATACAAACCGACAATTAGGGAAATATAAATGAGGACAAATATAAATTCAAGCAAATGCAACCCTAAGAAAGCTGACCCCTCAGCGGTACTCTGGATAAATCAAAACCGAATAGGTGGAAATGAGAGTTGGGAGTTGTAGTGTAAAAGAAGTCCTGATATCTCAAAGAGCGTGTGGGAGCAGAAATGTTAAGAGATGCCAACAGCTCCGGTGAGTAAGTGCGTCCCTGCAATACGTCGGAAATGAATACCAATTCGGAGATATCATGTCTTTTTTCGAGAGGATCCATAGATAGCAAATTTAGCCTACTTAAATAAGGCGGTAAGATTGATGGGAAGGGAAGTCCCCGAAGAACAAACTTAAGAAATTTGCGTTGAACGCCTTCGATGCATTAAACTCCTTCGACCACCTTTTTACGAAGCTCAAGGTACAAATATACTTGTTGCAATTAAGTCAATGTAGTCATTGAAAGTAAATTTGGAATTGATAACAAGACCAAGATCTTTGGATTGGTCAAGTCCATGAAGGCAGCTATCCATTAAGGAGTAGTCGAAAATTAATGGAGACTTTAAACACGAAACTAAACGTAACACGAAAGCTACTAAATATTACATTTATCAACGTTAAGAGACAAATGCTTTATAATGTACCATTTATGAAAATTGGCCAAGTAAGAATTTAAAAGGATACATTTGTTTTCGCTGGATATAACGCGAAAAATTTTAGCACTATCAGCGTAACAGAGGATTCTCAAGTGCATAAGAGAAGAACATACACCGTTATTGTATATCAAAAATAGGATAGGGCCCAAATGGCTACCTTGTGGTACGCTGCCTGAAGTTATAAAGATAGACTTAGAAAGAGCGCATCTAAAAGAAACGCATTGAGTACGATCAGATAAGTAAGATTTCAGCCAAGAAACAAATGAGCGTGGGAAACCAAGAAGAGTAAGAATAACTTGGCTATGTAGGGCAGTTTGGTAATTGATCGATAATTGCAAATGTCAAACTTATAGCCCTTTTTGAGTAGAGGAAGGATTATAGACAATTTCCTTAGTTTAGGGAACACGCCACAACAAGTAGATAGATTAAATAAATAACATAAAATTCTGCTTAGATTGGCGCTACACATCTTAAGGACCGAAGCAGGTATGCCATCAGGACCACTCGAGAAGTCATTGGGAAGCTTCGAAATCTGCTCTAATATGAAAGCTTCGTTAAGTATAAGGTCTTTATCTGCAGTGCTGAAAAATCCAGTTAAGTAATCAGAGATGGTTTATGGGTTGTTACTGCTGCATTCCCCGAAACACATGGAAGCAGGGAAACCATCAGTCTTGCGCTTGATATTTACAAACTTCCAAAACAGGTTGGGGTTATCACGTAATGAATATTTCAGATCGTTAATATAATTGTTGTAAGATCTCTCAATAGCCGCAATAAGATCATTACGGATCCTTAAATATTCCGAATAGTCCTCATCACTCCTTGAGGAACAAAATCTCTTCCAAGCTTTGGGTTTCAAATTCTTCAAGTGGCTTAAGGTGCTGTTAGACCAAGGCTGAAAGTTATTGCAGTGATGAAGCAAAGGTGACAGACATGGATAGCATATTATTAATTATTACACTAGTCACTTTGTCACCCACTAGATAACTTAGAAAATGTGGTAAATAGCTTAATATTAAAATTTGTTTACATATAATATAAAATAAAATTCTTCGAGAAAATTTTAAATCCCTTTTTACACCTAACGTTAAAAATATATTATTCTACTACTTATATTACGTGGATAAAGTTTTAATTCTCTATGCTTTGATTCAAAGTGGAATATACATAAGCGTTTTAGCGGTCCAGATTCCCTAATAACAGGATAATGAATCAAGAAATGATATTTTATTTTTAAGTCGTCGGTCAATAACTTTACATAATTGTCATTATGGTATTCAATAAGTTTGAGTAGTTCAATTATGTTATCCTCTTCCAATTAAGAGAGCAAAATACTGTCAATCAGTTTTTGAAAATTCAAAAAGAAATGCTATACAGGATCTCCTTGTGGAATCAAACCACCAATAATGATAGCAAAAAAATGAAAAAAACACATCGCTTCCCTCGCATTCATATTAAATTTGTGAAGTTTTAAATTACTTTCAGAATCAGTTTCCGATTTCTGTTGGACCATAACTAGATCTCTAAAGAAATTATTTATTTGATCCAGACAACGCGTAGTCATATTATGGTACAATTGTTAAGCATTGGCTAAGAATAACTTTTGATTTCTGAGTTGAGTGGAACTATCACCAGAACACCAAGATCAAGGTACTGTGGATTTTTTTTTGGTGTGGGTATCATTTTTCACGTGTATTCTACTCTTCTATTCTATTCTTCTTTTCACGTGTATTCTAGGCTATGGACACATGAATTCTGGAAGCAGTATAAAAGGCTAAAGGATGTTTTAGTCACCAGTGATCTGTCAAAGAGCATCAAACGACGCTATGTACTCTATCTAAATCAATATGTAGGGAGCAATTATGGTTGTTTTTACTATTTTGAAAGCACTTAAATTGAACAATTATTTTAACTAGAAGACCGCTGTGCAATTGCACAAATTTAAGGTATATGAGTGACATAACGTTTTTATATGTTTCCTCAATTTGCACCTTAAATTTCAAAGCGCGTTTTTTTCAGAGGTGTCCCCTGTAGGCCTAATCCTCCCATGCAAGGAAGCAGTAAAAAGACACCTGCAAAATATTTTACTATGCAGAATAATGAAAAAAGTTCCAATAAATCCATGTATTGCATACTTATCGGTGGAAAACACCGAACTTAACACCAAAGTTACCCAGGAACGCAGCCCTAAAGTAATGAACACAACCCCGAACTGATACGGATCAGTATTGCTATTATAAGATTTCAAGAAAAGCTCGATGAAACTCCATATAAAAAAAGTGGCTGAAA
>QYTT01092181.1:0-16855 GCA_006980735.1 Dasypogon diadema | reverse complement strand
CGATGTTTTGCATTTCCTCACATGAATAATTTGGCTTTCTTTTAAATGAAGAATGATCAGCGAAAGTGCTTTCTCGTCTTTTGCATTCCACGCACTTTGACCATCACCTGCAGGCTTTTTTGTGACACCGTTTACATAAGACCAAAGATCATTATAAATCAACACACTTTTCATGTAAACTTTCCAGGATTCATAAATGCCGTCACCTAATTTGTCCATATTATTTGTAGCACACAAATTCATTTTAAAACGTTTCACACTTTTCACTTTCCATAGACTAACGCCGGTTTTTTGCTTAACTCATTGCGCCGTGTACCGATCTGGGCTCATAACCTGTTGAACAAAAACTTCCAGATGTAACAAGTACAAAGGTTTATTCGGTTTATTCGGTAACTAGTTCAATGGTTACAGAAAATTTAGAGAGAATCAGAGCTAACTGTTGATTCTTGAATTTATGCATACAATCAATATACAAATAAAAAACTAAGTCGGAGATAGAGTGCATTGATATATGTAATGATGTAATTCTTAACAAAGACTAATAAAATTTTAAATTAAAATATTACATAATATAAAAATATTTTTTAATTTATTCAAATGTAATCCTTTAAATATCTCGAAACAAGAAATATGTAACTTCCATCACTTTCATAATTATGGGCACAAATAAGCTGTTGAGAATTTGTAGTTAGTGTTTAGTATGAATTTCAGAATAAGTTTAGTTGCAAGTATTCAGTAAGACGAGCCTTTATTTAATTTTAGTGAGCCTGCCAGGAGCACTGAGAATTGTAACTGTTTCACAGGTCTTGTACTTAGGAAAAACCCTGAATTGATTAGTTTTGTACCTAGGCAACACAAACTTTTGGTAAAACACAAGTATTGAACTTGGGCTTAACAAACGAGGCGATAAATAAAATAATTTATCTTGGTGATAAATATTAGGTTCTAGAAATTTAGTATCATCTTAGGTAATGTATATTTATATATCTTATAATTAAATTCTATAGATATATACAAAAAAAAACAGAGATGAACAGAAACATAAAGAGGCGAAAAAGTTAATTGTTAAATTCACTTTTTGTATTTCCAGGCTTTTGTGGCAAATAAAAACATGTTCCTCTTCTCTTAAGGTAGCAGATTTAATGGCTAAAATCCGATATTTTGTAAGGAGTGGGAATTTACCATAAAGTTGATTATATTTCCTACCTCACTCTGATTATACAATATGCAAAGATTGCAGCTTCTTTACTTCATGGACTTCTATTCAGAAAAATTAAACCTCCCTATATCGTCAAAAAAGAGAAAAGTCCTTGTTAAAATGGCTTTCATGTGCGAAGTAGTAAAGTCCGTTATGCAGTTCAATGTCGGACAGTACCTCTTCCTTTCTCAATTGATTTAGACAGACGACAATCGTTTTCTTTCTTAAATATGTTAATAAGAGCATTTTTTAGATTTTAAATGTTGAAATTTATGCCACTCAACCCAATGTTATGTTTTTTAGCAAGCTCGCACCACATGCCATGCCAAAATATTTTATTTTCAACTAATTCTTAAGGCAATCTATTATGATCATGTAGGGGAAGCACTCGTGCAATTTTATTTTTTTTATTTATTTTTTTTAGAAATAAGCTTTGAAGATTTTCGATTAAATCATACTGCGCGCAAATCCCCAAATTTGACAACCGTAGGACAAAATCGATCTTGAAACGGAGTTCAATAATTTGAGCTTATCACATACGCACATCTTCTTTACAAATGCGAGTTTAGGAGTAGGAATTATGCACAGATAAGGTTATTCTTTGAAAATTTATTATATATTATTGTTGAGAAAAAGTGTGAAGGGATTGAGTTTAACATCACCTATAATTCAGAAGACTCAAAAAACCCTGGAGCCTTAGAAGGAAGCTGAGAAACATGTCAAATAGGGTTGACGTGACCGATTCTTTTCTTCTCCAACCCCCCCACAGCTCTTCCTCTCCACAGAGCGGAAACATCGAAGGGTGAGGCCTCCCTCGGGTGCTCAGATCTGAAATTAGGATTGGGGGAACCCGGTTCCTTCATAGGGGGGCAGGGGGGACAAAACATAATTAAAGGGGGACGAGAGGGTTTTTTTAAAGCCCAAATAAAATAAGCATACATCAAACTGAAACATTTATCATTTGGAGTGTCACTTTTGTCACAGAAAGTACAAAGATTTCCGTGTACATTGTTTGTTAGGTTATCAGCTAAAGTGCTACGTTTATAAGAAAACGGTTTGCTTTTTAAGTCTACGTATATGCGATATTTAAATATCAGTCCCCCTTAAAGGGGGACACCTGTGAACCCTAGGCCTCCCCAGATGGGTTGAGTGCCCTCGCGGTTCTCTCTCTCCTCTAGGCATTTTAGGGCATTCTGACAACACGACCGGGCCACCAGGTGGTTGGAGCATCGGTCCAGAAGGGGAAGTCAACACCATCAAACTCTTCCCAACGTCTGCAGATGCCAGCAGGTCTTCGCCTTTTTCCCCTTTTCCTGTTTTTTATTTTCTTGTTTTTTTTGCAGGTTGTCCCTTTTTCCTTCCTTTCCTTTCCCAATCCCTTTCCTTTGTTAAACGCGGTATGATTTTTCTGTGAACTTTCCACTTTGCTTTTTTTTCTTAGATTTCGCAGATGACTAATATGTCCGATCCAGTTGAAGACTCACTGCCAATTCTGTCAAGAATCAGCATACGCGCGTCACATTGTCCTTTCAAGGTGATCTTTATTAACATTTTGCATTTTGAGTTATTAATTGCCGAAGTTTAGACGCCTTCGAGCTTGTTTTGAAAATACTTTAATTAGGTAGTTGTGAAGCGTATATGAGGTATTCTAATTGACCCTAATTGCAAATTAATTACATATAATGAATTTTTCAGATGTTGTAACTTACATTTTTTCCAGGTTATGCCGCGCACTTTATTTCTGACCAATTTGTTGAATGAAATGAAATTTACCATCCTGACTTTCCAAAGAACTATTAAAAATAATATATTCACTATATATTAACTATCTAAAAATAAATTAGTTCATAAAGATTGGCATTAAACAAAACTTTCATTGTAAATATTTTTATTTTTTATTATTTGGAAAATTTCGGTACTACACATTGCAGTTAGAATTTTGGCATTTACTGGCACGATCAATCCAATTCCTTAAACCCGCAATATCAGCAAAAAATGTAGGTACTTTTGGGTCACATAAAAATGCCCCATTTGTTTTCTCTGAAGGGTTTACTACAAAAGATGCTATTCCAATTAACATATCAGCTTCGGGACTGCCTGGAAAATGTCTAATTAATGGTCCTCCAGAGTCTCCTGGGCATGCCGCTTCCTCAGCAGTTTTCCCCAAGGCGCAAAGTGTTTTATCGTAAATAGTTTCAACAGTTGTGCATGCGTCGTGTGCCAAAACTTTAAAGGTAGCTTTGAGTAAATTTCTCGATAAATAGCCATCTTCCTTTTGTCCATAGCCAATAAATACAACTTCTTCATCCATAAAACTACCTTCCTGACATTTTCGCGGTAATCTAATAGGTGAAACATATTCGCTCGGCTTAAAAGGAGTCTCCAACTTTATCAGTGCAATGTCGTTTTCTCTCTGATCATATTTGTCGTATGTTCCGTGTACCTTGGAAAATTTCACCGGACTACTTTGTACATAGTCACCCATTTTATCGTGAATTTTAAATGTTCCAGCTCTAACACTTAATCCTTCTCGACTCCTTTTATTTATGCAATGAGCTGCTGTTAAAACTCTTTCTAGGTCGATAATAACAGCACCACATACATGCTCCCTGTAGTATTCGATGGATGCCATGTAGGGAAACTCAGTTGTGCCTTCAACTACAGTGCGACCATAAAGTGTCTTTATTTCTCCAGCAATGGTGCCTCCGATTATGTTGGACACATATTCTTTTCTCGAAGCGCAGGTAAGGGGCATCGCAAAGGCAGCCAGCACTATATATTGAAACGTATTTCCAATCATTTTAGTTTTGCTTGAAAGATATAAAACCACATGGTTTTATACAGAAAATTTCATAAGCCATCTAAGAGGTAATGCCCTTCTTGTTACATGTTTGAACAACTGGCGCTGACTTGTGTGCGAGGCGGTTTATTCTTTATACTTGTACTTTATACAGGTGAAAATGCAAATGAGATAAGTATCTGGAGAAAAAAGTTTAACGGCAACCAAAAGCTGTCTGGGCATAGTTTTTATATATTTTAACTAAATTTTATTGTAAAAAACCCTCCTTTTTAAAAAACAGTGATTAGATGAGGGTTATAAGTTGAAGATATTATTTTTTTATAAGTCAAATCGTCCAAATCGTTTTTATCTTCCTCTCATCAGTAAATATTTACTGATCAACATAATCTAAGAATTAAGCATGACAAGAAAGCAATTTGATAAGTGTAAATAATTAAAGATTTAAAGTGGACCTGGTGAAAGCCATCTCTGATTAGCATTTGGTCCTTCGAGCAGGAATCAAATCTCAAAAATCTTAAAAATCATAATCGATCAAATGCAGAAATTCATCATTAATAAAAAAAATACCGAATATTATCAAAAGGGTTCATAATTTTTATATAGGCCGTTTAAACCGCAAGGTTGGCATAATTTCTGAAAATAGTTCGTTTTCAATGAAAAGTAAACGTGCTCCAATTACAACGCAATTACGTTGACCACATTGAGATTTTCTAGAAGTTTGGGATGAATATAATTGTAATTTATCTGAACCATGCAAGTTCAGTACAAAAGAACCCAAGCGTAGCACTTAATTTTCCGACCTACCGCAAATATGAGCGATTCATTGGCAGGCAATATTACCGACCTATGATACACGCAGTAAGTACCCCATTGCATGTTAAACCTCATTTCATAAAGTAAACAAATAGCACGTGTGATCATAACCAGGCGGCGCCTTGGGCAATGGTCAGGGAAAGTGCAACGCATGCGAAAAACACTCGAAATTCGAATTTCCATGCACTGCAAAATGATTATGTAATAGATTTAACGAACAGGTATCTTGCACGTAAGCAATAATTGTGTATAAATATGCTAAGCGAATAAAGCAGATAAGATCAGTCTCAACACGGTCTTTGATCATTTTGAGTTAACGCTGTTTAGCGGCTCAATATTAACTTTTAGCTTTGAGCAAGCGCTGTTTAGCGGCTCAAATTGGAGTTACATAGCTTTGCAGCTGCTCTCGAGCTTTCGCAAAAATTCAGAGTTGATGCAAAAAATTTCTCTCTTGGAGCTTATTGGGAACCGAACGACTAAAAATTATCACAGAGCGACCGTGAAAGTGAATCGATTAAACAGATAGAGGAAAGAATACTGACCCAGAGGCGCACCAAAGGGCCCAGCACACTAGATAGGAGAACTGTGAGAAAATCAGCTACACGGGAGGAAGAAAAAGATCCATCCTGTAACCGGTAGGCAGCCAAATGAACGATCAGATCAATAGGGCATTCGACAAGCTTTTCGCCTAGTCGCAGTCGGCCGGAAAATAACACAGAAAATTTGACTCTGTACCCGGTCAAAAAATCCATACGGCCCTATATTCCTGAGGCAAGGACAAAGATATCATTGGAAGTGCCAAAGTACACCGTTGGACCAAGGAAGCTAACGCTGGAAGAGTACAAAAAGCTAAGGGAGCAGAAGGAGACCAGTCAGGAGGATAAACAGAAGAAAACGAGAGGAGACCGTCGCAATCAATTAAAAAGAGAAATCATCAAATACAAAGAGCTAATAAAAATTGTAACTACTGAAGCAGGAATAAATAAATATAATGAGCTACTTAGGAGAACACAGCGGGAATTCAATCGTATTAACAGGAAAGCATTAAAGATGTTAAATAGTTACATTTAAAAAGTTATACCTTAAGGAGAGATAGTTAGTAGCCTAGATGTAATTCAAAGTAATAAACAATTATATTCAAAAAAATTTTTTCGACTTTCCAAATATTTTCTGAACACTTGGTATTACAGCTTTACGTTACTTCAGACTCTGTCCGATTGACAAAATGGGAAGTTCGCACTCGAAAAATGGGGATAATAAGGCTGAGGTGGTAAATAATGTCAATATCGAGGAGACCGTAAATGTTGAAAATAAGCAGATGGTTTTACTTCTAATAATAATAGCCACAATTATCTGAATTTATTTTCGCGCTGTACAAGGACCATGGGAAAAGTTTAAAGGAGAAGTATTTAAGCGAGCCAAGAGTAGTAACAATTTGAGACAATTCGAAGATACTATTCTGCACAAACCCCTTAGTACAGGGACGAATGGACAAATTAAATAACACTAGGAGATCCCTGTGCAATCGCACAAATTGAATATGAGTGGTATAACGTTTTTATATGTTCCCTCAATTTGCACCTTAAATTTCAAGCCTCTTTCCACACCACCAGAGGTAAGGCAAGAGGCGCATTTTTTTGGAGGTGTCTCCTGTAGGCCTAATCCTCTCATGCAAGTAAGAATTAAAAAGATACATGCAAAATATTTTACCATGCAGAATAATGAGCCATACCTAAAGTAAGTTGTGAAGAAAATCTATGAAATAACACAATAAAAGCCAAAATATCATGCAATGCAACACATTCTTTAAAACGCCCATAGTTCCCCACACAAAAAGAATTAAACAAATTCTATATGTAAATATAAGTAAAAAGAACATCCTGCAATCAGTGAAGAAATGAGGAGAAGTGAAATGCGAATCAAGAGAAAGGAAAATGTAGAATAGTCAAGAGAAAGCTTCGCGATAAACAATATTATCCGTGATGTCACCTTCTTGAAAAACTGCTTGCTTGGGTCCAGGAGTTATTTGACACTTGAATCCATTAGAACATGTTGCCCGAGAAACCGCAGTATACAGTTGACCATGTGTGAAACATTGTTCTGGAAGATAGAGACCAACCTTTTCAAAAGTTCGGCCTTGAGACTTGTTAATAGTGATAGCGTAGGCAAGACAAAAAGAAAATTGATGACGCTTTAAAGTGAAAGGAAGAGCTGGATCATTAAAACTATAAAGACTAATGCGAGGTATGAAATGTATGGTACCAGCGTGAGAACCCGAAATGATTTCAACCTGAACAACGCTAGGACAAAAATTTCGAACTATCAATCTGGTACCATTACAAAGACCGTTTTTAACAGATAGATTCCTAAGTCTAAGAACAATACATCTCCTTTTTTAAATTAAGTTTATGCGGCGGCAATCCTGAAGGATTCAAAGTGTTGAGGAATTCGACGGGGAAATTAAGCTGAGCCTTCTCGAACCTATCATCATCCGTTTTCACCGAATCAATAGACAAATAGGACACTTCCTCTGCATTTAATCGACTCAAAACCTATTCGTTAATGCTTCAGATGTGCTCATTTTTAGGGCATAGAATAGCTCTTGGCGAAATTACAGGGATATCAGAAGGAGAAAAGGAAGGACCAAAAATATCGGTAATGAGATCTTTAGTCATAAATTGGGGTAGGATTGGAAAACTATGTTCGGATTTTTTCAAAGGCTGAGGACACAAAAGTGTAGAATTTCCAATCTCCAGAACCTAGCAGGAGAATACAGGATCAGTGTAGGCTCTCATATTGATTTTAAGTTGAAAAAATTGCTCAAAAATATCAAGTTTACACTGCCTAGGATGCGTACGATGTACTCTCAACAAATCAAATCAAATTGTAAATTGCAAAATGCATACAGAAGCAAAATTTGTGAATCGGAAAAATATGCGTGAATTAATATTCCACTGTAGGCGTGAAGAGTTGCCACTTATTTATTCGAGGGGATGTTAGGCGATCAGTCTATAAATTGCAATCGACTGCAAAAGCTGAAATCTTGAACAAACCCATTATATGCAATAAATAGTTAAAATATTAGAGGAAATAAGACAAAGTTCCAATAAATCCATATATTGCATACTTATCGGCGACAAAACCAAGTACCTACGTTACGTACGAATGCCATTTTTCAGTCATTTCCCATACAAATTGGATATTGTGACGCCATTAAAAATGGATATTTCTATCTCTTCTGTTTAGCCCTTAAAAGTCACTGAAAAAACGGAAATCTTGAACAGATCCATACTATACAATAAATGATTAAAATAATAGAGGAAATGAGAAAAAGTTCCAATAAATCCATGTATTTGCATACTTATCGGTGGCAAACACCGAACTTAACACCAAAGTTACCCAGGAACGCAACCCCAAATTAATGAACACAACCCCGAACTGATGTGGATCAGTGTTGCCATTATAAAATTTCAAGAAAAGCTTGATTAAACTCCATATAAAAAAAGTGGCTGAAATACGGAACCGGGAGCTTTCTTTGTACAATTAATATATAGATTAAAGAAGAACTAACCAGAATCATAACAAATTTTAACACTTGAAAAGCCTTAGAGGAAAAAGTAGGAAGCCTTATTGCAGAAGCACGGGAATCATGGAAATAATAACTAAAGGAAAGGCCATAACCCCGGGAAAATTAAGCATTTTTCTGTATGTGGTAGGATAGTAGCAATGTGTTAGTTTTTGCCATAGAAGTAGTCAATCAGTGGTAATTTCAGAGGGAGTAAATATATTTTGTCGTATAAGTATTTTGCATAAACGTTTGATGATACCAAAAGTAATAAAAAGTTTGAAAAGAACTTCATATATGGACCTATTAACTCATTTGTTATTTCACACGGAATCTCACAATTGTTTGTTATATCTCACAATTATTTGTAAAAATTTTTTTGATGCCCCCATTAATTACAACTAAAATTTCTTGGTGCTGCCATTGGAAAAGAAAGGCGATATAAAAACTCGGGGAACTGACAATGTAAACAATTCGAGAAGGGTGAATTTAAACTTAATTTAAACTTAATTTTACAGGTAATTTATTCAATTCCAACAGACATTTTGCCATTATTTCTTTAAAAAACACCAAGAACCTCTTTTAAATCACTTTAACTTCCCCGAAAAATGACTTTCCGGCTGAATATCGCCGATTGTTTTTACAACACAAGACAGCGCACTTCACGGTAAAAATTCCACGTTTTTCGGCCTTTATTAAAAATTATCTTTTGTAAGAAGCAAACTGCCACTATGTTTTATATTCTCACAAAACTTTCACTTTCTATTTTACGTAAAAATTCACAAAAACACTTAAAACGCGACTTCGTACATTGATATCATCAAAATGACATCGAGAAACGTCAAAGAAGGCGAGGCTCTCTTTGACCGTTTTACCCCTTGTCAACAAGTGGAAATGCTTATCACACGTACACGGATTTTATACATGAGGGCCTTTCCTTTAGTTATTATTTCCATGACGGGAATGCGTGACACAGCGAAAACGTAGAGACAACACTAAAATATAAAGCGATATATATACAGATAACTAAATCATTCGAGACAATTCTTAAACTCATAGGCAGTCAAAGGCATGCAAACAACAACATGGCATTCGATGTGAAAGAAACGACTGCCCTAGTGCAATACTACAATT
Source organism: Dasypogon diadema (assembly GCA_006980735.1). NCBI lineage: Eukaryota > Metazoa > Arthropoda > Insecta > Diptera > Asilidae > Dasypogon > Dasypogon diadema. Next base: position 7,345 of record QYTT01092181.1, on the reverse strand, counting down.
ACAATGGGAAGCACGAAGAAACACTAGCTTTTATCGAAGCCATTGGACTTTTGGACGAGCTAACTTCAGATGAGCATAAGAGTACAATGATAAAATTCATCAAAGCACGTATTACGGGAAAGGCGAGACGTACCAACTGTATGTGCGACTCAATCTGCACATTCATCATCGACATCGGCGCAGATATTTCAATATTTAAACGAGAAAAAATCAGTGATGACCAACATATAATCCCAAAAACACCTGCATAATTCAGGGAGTAACCTGTGCGAAAAAGCAGTCCATTGGAAAAAATTTTTTCAGTTCAATTTTGACATTTTCAATCCTTGTAAGTCATGGCAATGCCACAATAGGCCTGTTCCCTAACCTCCACTGGTGCACCCTAGTGTACACTAATTTACTTAAACGCATTCCTTTACTTTTCGTGTAAGCAGGGAGAGGGGAAATTTTCTGCCAAATCAACTTCTCCTCCTACACTGTCTTACGCTGAAAATTTCTAAGTGTACGTCGTGTAAGTTAGGAAAAAAAAAACAACGTAAAGCGAGCTGTCAATTTTGAATCTTTTGAAAAAGAGTTTTGTAGTTTGTAATTTTTAATTCAAACGTGTTAACAATGGAAAAAGGGGAATTTTGCTTGGAATTTACTACAAGAAGCTTGGCGCGAGTACAAACACAAAACTGTTACAGATCCGGAACTTCTACAGGAAATTTACAGCCAAGTTAACCAGGGGAACATCTTGGCAGGAATTATTAATGGTGAAAATATTGAAGGTATGTACGAATATTTAAATTTAAAATTTAAAGCGATTGTTTTAAAATATTTTTTATAAAAAATACTCACAATTTTGTTTTGTGCGTCTAGTCAAATGCACATAACGTACATTTTTTATTATCCGTAGTGTGATTTATCGATTCTATACTTGTGTCTATCTTTGTTTGTAGAAATTGAAGAATCACCAGTTGCTGTTACTCCAGCTTGCGAACCAGTGGAGCTTTCTTCGGAAACCACACCAAACGAAGAGGACTGTATCGATTAAGCTACTTATTTCGAAGTACAAGGAAATAAGTCCTAAGGTGGTGAAAACGGCCAAATTACGGAATAAAAAGAAAATGTGGGAAGAAATTAAAGAAGCGCTGGATCTAGCCGGGTACACATTTTCACGGACCCAAATAGAAAATAAGTACAAGACTATGGAGAGATCCTTTAAAAAACAAAGTCCCATAATGCGAAGATTGGAAGGGACAGGCGAGCTTACGCCAATGAAATTCAGCAGAAATTTAGAAACTTAATATATACTCCTATCTTTTTAGAGAACTTGCAGTAATATTGGACAAAAAGTCGTCGGTATATCCTGAAGTTCTTGTGGGGGCTCATTCTTCGAATGAAATAACTTCTAAGGAACTAATGGCAGCAAGTAGGGATATACCTTCAACCTGCTTCAAGCTGCTTGCGAGCAGACACTTTCTCCAGATGTAGATAGTAATGATGAACTGAAAAACTTATTTCCATAAGATATTTAAACAAATTACTATTTCAGACAGCATAGAAAGTATAGAAACTCCCTCAAAGTCACGGAAATCGAAACAGCACGAGATCCGCGGAATGAGAGCGGAACGGAGGGAGTTCCAAAATCATATTCTGGAATCCATCCGAAGCGCAAAGAGGTTGCGCGAAGAGCGCAACGAACTAGCGCGACAGCGAAGTGAGCTATTAAGTGAGAAAAATGATATGATGAGAGAAATATTACAAAGAAGAAATATTTAATAATAAGTAATAGCTATTTTAAGTTAGTTTTTACATGGTATGATATTCACATATTTTAGCTGAAAGTTAGTACAGCTTATCCACTGTTTTGCTGTTGTTATTTTGTTTGTTTGTAATATAAATATAATGGCATTAATTCGAAGTATTTTCTTTTTATTTCTTTCCTGACTTTATCACGAAAATCGACTGGACTTCTTTCTAGCAGGCCAAATGAAGGTATAGAAACTGGAGGACTCAAAACAACAAATTTGACTTGAATTTTTGTTGATTGCGTTGAGAGGACCGAAAACAAGTCGAAAAACAATATATTTCAATTAAAACAATTTTTACCATTGATAGAGTATAACAATTATTTGTTAAACCTGGACCTATACTAATGCTTACCTATATTACTTTATAATTACCTTAGTGTACACTAATGCTTATCTAGTTTACTCTACTTTACTGTCTACTGTTATGTTACTACTTATATACATGCTTAATTCCTATAAAAGTTCTTTACATACTAAATCTCTTATTGTTTTTCCGTAGTTGGAATCGCCACCTAAATCCTCTTCCCCATCCTGAGGGGTTTCACTCCACGAAGTTTCGCCTCTCTCAACGAAGTCATCCCTGTTGACGAAATTATGGAGAACGCAACAAGCCCGAACGAAGCGGCACAATTTTTTCATCCCGCGTATTTTTCAGTAATAGAGATGCCTGAAACGTTGCTCCAAATTTCCAAAAGTATGCTCTATTACTACACGACAGGAACTCAACCTCTTGTTATACAGTTTTTGTGCCGCCGTTGAATGCCCGTTGTCTCTGTAGGGCGTAACCAGGCTCCTCTGGCAGGGATACGCCGAATCTCCCAAAAGGTAGTAACCTAAAAGGATGTATTAATTTTCCAAATTCTGTTATGCAGTGCACTATTCTTACCATTGCATAACGAATCCATTTTAGTATAATTTCAGCAGTTCCTATACACACGACTGTCATGGGCGGAACCTGGAAAGCCTACAAATATGAATTTCCCCTCATGGTTGCAAATAGCCTGTAGACAAATCGAGACATTCCCCTCCCGATCGACGCAGTCATCATTCCCCTTCGCTGGTGGATCTATTATTATATGCGTCTTGTCGATTGCACCTGCGATACAATAGATTTACTCATAATGCCATGCGTATTCAACACTTACTTTCAGAAATCCGTACTTTGCGTTAAAATAATTTGAGGTTTCCTGCTTACGCTCTTCATTGGGCCACACAAAAACTTCATCGCATAGGCCACTTAAAAATATCACGACGCGATTTATGATCCGGCTAACGCTGGATATGGTCATATCAAATCAATCAACAATTTCTCGAAATGAATATGCCTCGTGCCCAGCGAACCACAGGAACAACAAGATGTTTTTCTCCGCTTTGAACCTTTTGTCTTCCCTCAGTTCTTTAAACAGTTTATGTCCTCCTCCAAATTTTTTTGCCAAGGACTGGGAAAGTTGCCGAGATGCTCTAAAATGCGTCTTAAATTCCTCTTCTGTATACGTCGGCAGTGTTTCCTCCAAATAATTTTTCACGCACATCCTGGTTCTTTTGTTGCCATTAATTAACAGTCCGAGTACTTCACCCTCTTCACTAATTCTCCCAACAAAATTTCCACAAAATAATTACAATTTTACCGAGCTATACTACCAACTCTCAACTTTTGAATAAGGCTGCTTTGGCAATTGACTTACACCGAGAAGCATTGAAGCGTTCCTTTACTTCAGTGCAGTGTTCCCTTCACCACCTACACTTTTTTGCTCTACACTACGCTACGCTGAAAGTAAGGAAACAGACCTAATAGCTTTCAATTTTCATATTTAACTTCTTTTATAAATATTTTCTATTACATTAGGTCTGTTTAATGAGGCTAACTCACTTTTCTTACACAAGCTCTAGACTTAAGGCAAGTTGTCCAGACGAGTTTGGGCGGCTTTGACAGTTTTCCTGAGATTGTAGGAAGTTCTCCCGATTAATCTGGGCGTGGCTCATTAAACAGACCTATTGTTCAATTCGTTGCGCTAATTCAGTAGGAAAGTACACATCGAATATGTTAGAAGTTGCAAGCTTATGGACGGAAAAACAAAGTCTTAAAATTTCATGTTTGTTTTTTTTTTAACAAATAAAAAGTCAAAATATTTTCGAATTTTTGTAGTTATTTTCAGACCTTAACAAGACGGAACTCCTTAAGCTACAATATAATAGTTACTTTCGTTATTTCTGTAGGTATTTTCCAAAGGGATTCTGTTGTATAAAAAATATCACTTAGGTCTCTTTCATCAACTTGTTCTGGTGCGATAATATGCTACGGTCGCCAGGTGATGATGTGCTTCTGTCGCCAGGTGATGATGTGCTACGGTCGCCAAATGATAATATTGGGGAATCGAATAAACCGATGCGAAGAAAATTAAGTGGAGACAGCCGAGTAGGCAGAGCTCCAATTTGGCGAGAAGCAAGCTTCTGAAAGCAGTGGCTTCTCCAGGGATGTGGTGTATGAAGAAGCTCAGGAAGCAGTCTTCGAGTTAAACGTTTGCTTGTCTAAATCACAAGTAAGCATAATTCGCAAAAATCATTTAATCAGGGATGAAGCAACCTCAACGTTCTTAACTTAAATTATTATTCCTGTTGAATAGCTTCATAATGTGTTATGTGTCCCGGTAACGGATTAGGTAGAGATATATGAAGATCTCCATTTTTGAGTTCTCCATACAAATAGCTATTTTTAAATAGGCTGCTACGTGCTGACTTCCCTAGGAGCTGATGCATTAATATGTAAATCTATTGTGGAGATTTTTTAAGGTTTATGATTCTTATTGATACATACATAAATATCACGAGTCGAAGTAAAAGTATTACTTCAATAACACTTCGGCTTAGCAAAGATTTTCTCTATCAGTTTTTACTAATTTTGCCAATTTTTCAACAAAAAATTTCTTAAGAAGCGCTAAAGGTGTATAAATTTCCAAATTAAACGATTCCAAAAGTATTGTGTGTAGATGAAAGTACAATTTTATGTCGTTGATAAAAAGTCAGTCAGTGATCTAAGCGCACGGCAGTGCGCAGGCCAAGTTCCAGCAAGAGGCCGCACGTACGCCGTGCACTATTTACCCGAACCGCTTCGAGCTACTTTTGACCACCCTGTATCTAACTATTTGTCACACGAAATCGAATCAAACTTCACATACATAATACCATGACTGCTGTTAGTTCGAATACCAAATTTCATAACTGTAGCTTTAATAGATTCGAAGTTATAGACTTTTCAAAATAGCTAAAGTGTCACTGACTGACTTACTCACTTAGAGTTAATCAAAATTCTAAGGTACTTCTAAAAATGGAAGAGGGGTGGTTGAGGTGTCATTGGAAAGGTAATAGTCGATAATTCAATAGAATAAATCGAATATCTTATACCTTTAGTACAAAAATTCGTCGCTAGAGGCGCTTTTATGTATTTTTGATCCGAGAGGGTCGAGGGTGATATCGTTGGAAAGGGGATGACGAGTAGAGTAATTCTTCTTCAGTGAGTTTAGTTTCAGCTTGTACCACGGCGGCCCTACAGTCGTTTGAACGTAAATTCGCGAAAACACTCTTTTTGCTCTAACTTTTTTATTTATTCATGGATTTCGATGCAACTTAGTGTGATAATGGATATTTTAGGTGCGCCTAGGGTGGTGTAGAAAAAATTTCGAATTTTCGAACATTTTCGAAAATATCGAGGATTTTCGAAAAGTGATGGTGTTCAGTTGATCGCAAATATCTTTTGAACGGCAAAGCGGAGAGGGGTGTGTATTGGGGTGGGATGAGACAACCTTCCACCCTATACGGGGCTGTAAGAGAAATATAGGGTCACCACTCAAAATTTCGAGATAGGGTGGTTCAAAAATTTTGTAAGATTTTTCGCGAATTTCCTTTTAACTTCGGTGTGTTATCGTGTATTTCAATGAAAATTGGTGCGTGGGTGGGGAGTGGGGATATTTACCAGCCTGTGTACTAAAAGCTTCGATTTTCGAAAATTTTTGGAACAAAAGTTTCAAATATTCGAAAAATATTCACTTTAGATTTTTACCACTTTCCGGTGGGGGAAGGGGGGGAGTGTGGGTTATCATTGGAAAGGGGATGAGTCATACTATAAGAATATGTAAAAATATTGTGAAAAAATGAGTTAAAAAAACAGCTGATAGGGAATGGTCTATACGTCCAAACATTGCCGCAGTTCAGACTGCAGCGGGGTCATCATTTAATAAAAAAACACCTCGTAAAAGAAAAAATAATAAAAAACCACAAATATAAAAAAAAGAAAACCTAGGCTATACAATTAAATCCTACACGTGTATCTACCCGTGTTTTCGTTATGTTATAGTTATTTTTCACGCATATTATTTTATGGTTTTCTGAAAACCCGCCAAGTTTAAATGGAAAAATATTATTGTATTGATATCTAAAAAAGTTTCAAACACAAATTACTTACAACAGAATTGCAAAATGAGGCCGGTGCAAAGAAAATGGTTTAAAACTTGGCGTTGGTTTCGATTTCAACCCTTTTGCTGGTCAAACAGCTACATGAAGTAAGGAACTTGGCCTTCTTTTTCAACATTATGTTTTTGGTGGAATATTATTTACTTGACGATCAGAAAAAATTCTGGAAATACTGGTGCAAAAATGCATCATTGGCCGAAAATGGAAATGGAACATTTGAATTCAAAGAAACTTAGATAAGAAATAGGCATCGAACTACGACGCTATTACTGATAGCTATATTTCTTTCTTAGATTTCTAATAAACTTAATACACTTTGTAAAACTCAGTAAAAATCGCTTGTAACACAGAACCGTTTAGCTTAAAGTAATACTCTATGAGACGCATTTCCTCATGCGTTAACGCATTTACGCGACAATAACTGTCGACCGCATTTTGAATATGCAACCTGCATAATTTTTGTTTGTGAAATAAATTATGGTTTGAAAATTCATATATCGTTATCTTAAGTTTTCAATTTTTAACAAACTAAAATATTTTAAAACTTGTAACAGAATTCTACTTCTCAACGTGCAGCAATTACATTTCGTTGCATTTATCATAAAAACTAAATTGTTTTCAAATAATATTCCAATGCAATAGCGTCCTCATATTTCGTAATGTTATATACAGCGCCGGAAAAAAAGTATTTGCGGATGGCGGATAAAAGATGATGAATTCAATTTTGTTGAAAATATATTAGCGAAAATAGTTAAATGCTTTGCTTAAATTATTCCTTTTCACTATGTCTTTTGAAATGTATGCACAATTTGTGAAAATATCTTCTGTATAAGCTATGGAAAATAGAAATATCTATTGACGCCTAACTATCCCTGGAAGAAAGTATTCGCGGTCGCCTGTACGTATGCAACGAAATCATAGTACAACGAGTTTTCGGGGAATCTCATTCTAAACATATTCAGCAGATACTAAAGACGTCAGTAAAGACAGTACAGTGAAGTATTCGGGTGGATTTTCTTTATTTAAAAAATGTATCCTGTAGGTTCGAAAACAACTCCAGAGGAAAGAAAAATAATTATAAA
>QYTT01092176.1:0-21235 GCA_006980735.1 Dasypogon diadema | reverse complement strand
TAATCTTAATCTTAATGGCCTTCCACCGATAATCATAGATGGTGATAATATTCCTTATCGTAATAAGGTAAAAAACTTGGGAATAGTTTTCAATGCCACCCTGACTTGGTCGGATCATGTTAACATGCTCTCTTCAAGAATTTTTGGAATTCTTAGGCAATGGTAGGTCTCCTGTTCTGGGCTGTCTGTCGATCTAAGGAACCATTTGGTCCGCGCTTGTATTATGCCGATTATTAATTATTGTGATTGTCTCTATGGTTCTATGGATGCGGGAAGTTTTTATAAATTACAACTTGCGTTTAATTCCTGTATTAGATTTATATATAGGTTGCGTCGCTTTTACCATGTCTCAGAATATATAAAAGATTTCCTGGGTATGACTTTGAAAGAATATTTTGATTTTCTATTCACGTTCAAAATTATTCATAGCCAGACTCCGAATTATTTACATAGTAAAATAAAATTTCTTAACTCCGAAAGAACGAGAAATGTACATATCCCCAATTTTAAGTACCTGCAGTCGAGAAATTCTTTTTTTGTACAGAGTTCTAGATTATGGAATAGACTACCCATTGAATGCAAGGTAACCAAAAATGAAAATCAATTTAAAAAAATATTGCTCAATTATGTTGGATTCTTAATGTGATATCATTGGTCTCTCATTATTTGTTTACTGTTTAGACTTTTATTTGTTAATACGCTGTATTGTCTAGTTTTTATGCTTTCTAGCTTTTCTTTAGTTTGCTTTCTTAAATATTTTGTTTTCAATATAGTCTCATTTTCACAGGTTTTTTTTCTCTTTTATTATTTATTATTTTTGTAATTAGCTAAACTTTGTTCACTTTGTAAATGTACTCATTAAGGTGTCTAACCTTTGTACATATTTTCTTAAATAAATTATGAATTATGAATTAAATTATAATTCCTCATTCCTAACTAATTCTGCTTATTTTACTAATACTAACATTTCTATACTCTCCTACTTGAGTTAACAAAAAAAAGACTGATCAAAGTTTAGATCAATTAATATTAAAAGGATTAGTAACAGATTAATAAAATAGGAAAAAAGAAAAACTTGGAAAAAAATACAACAAACCTCGACAATGACTTTCGCCGTCTGTTGGTCGTCGTTGGTACAGCTCATCTCTGACTTTCAGCAAAAGATTTACGAATATAACAAAAATTAATAAAATTTCCCCTTTTCTTGTCCTTATACATATTCATTTAGTACTAGTTTCCGGAACTTTCCCGCGTTTGTTGCGAATTCACAAAGCCCATCAAAGTTTGTGCCGTTCAAGATTTCAACTATTTCATCCTCATTCAGCATCTTTTTCCCGAAAGGTGGCACTCTAAATTCTCTCAATACGGGGCATCTACCTAGGAAGTGTATCAGATCCTCTCTTTCATTGCTAGTGCACAGGGCGCAACTTTCCCTGATATTTCTATTCCAGGGACTGCCATTCAATCTTACTAGACCACATCTGTATCTTAAGATTAAATTTACCTTCTCTATTGGGAGTTCATCCCTAAAGAGAAGATAAATTAAATAAATAAAATAAATTAAATTAAATTAAATAAATAACTCATTTCCGCTTGTGCTAGCTATGTCTATCCCCATATTATGTCTTTCGTTGAGAACCTCCCACTCCTCAAACCAATATATTTTCTGGCCAAAAACTATGTTTGCAAGCTTTTTTGGAAGCCTACTGTCATCGTATCGATATAACACCTTATGAATGTAATTAAAATGATATCTTAGCCTGTCCGTGTACAAGCTTAGTACTCCTGTCTCTAGCCCTATTACATAATTAGCCTGAGAAGTCTCTTAATGAAGTATCTTAACAGCTTTTCCAATTCTTCGAAAGGATAAAAACCCCAAACTTCCGCCGCATAACATGCAAGCCTTAGAGACTGCATTAAAAAAGGTTAACTTTGGGAATGTGTAACGTTTCTATTAGGTACCACAAAAACTATGCCATACGCTATTTAGGCCGTTGCTGGCTGTTCTCAGCTTATCCCTCAAGTGCTTTTTCAGGCAGAGTTTTGGCGTAACAGTCACACCCAGATATTTATAAGAGTTTACAACTTCTATGTTCAGACCATTAAATGTCCAGTTTTCGCTACTTTTCTTCGCCCTCCTGTTTTACGAAAAATCATTATTATAGATTTACCCATGTTTACTGTCAGATTCCACCTGATAGTACTTCTCCACTGCTTCTATCATTCTCTTCAACTTTATAGGGTCATTCATAAGCAAGACGATGTCATCCGCATATATCAGCAATTTAATGTTTACGCCCTGCGTATTAATTCCTACCTCCAGTTCATCTTCTAGATCATTTAAGAACAATGCAAATAACAGCGCGCTCAGCGTTGGCAGCCTTGCCTAACCTCTACCCCTGTTGCAAACCCTTCTGACAGGGTGTGTCCGTTCCACACGTGGCATATCGTATTAGCGTAGAGGCTTTTCACTATACTAACATATTTTCCTGAAAGACCCATGTTATATAGCTTGTAATACAAGGCATTTCTGTCGATCGGGTCAAAGGCAGCCTTAAAGTCAATGAAGAATACACAAGTTTTTTTATTGTTACAAATCTGTTGGATTTTGATTATGTTGAAAAGACTGACAATATTGTTAATTGTTGCAGTTTTTGAATGGAATTACTTCAAATCTAAAGTTGTTGCATTTCCCTAAGTAACTGGTACTGATTTCGTCGGCGTTGAAATATCCCACGGTTATAGATAGTACTTCTCAATGACTTATATTTCTGGATTAAAAAGTTCGGTATCCATACTTTCGAATCAGGAAAACATAATTGGATGCAAGGATTTTTATGTGGTATAATTACAATCATGATAGTTTATGAAAACAATTAAAATATTGGTAGTAAAGGAGCATTTGATGAAGGGTGCATCTCAGTACTGGGCAGTAACATCTATTATCTTCCCAATGCTGAAAAAACTTTTAATGCCACTACTTTATCAAATTTTAAACTTAATAATTTTATCGCGTTTCTTATTTATCATCCAGTTTTTACAAGTACTTATCTGTAGTAAGGTGTTTTATTATTTTATATTTGCCAATTAAATTTGCGACAAAGTAAAACAAAGAAAAAGAATGAAAGACTTTTCTATAAATTTCATAAATAAGGGTTGAAATGGAATGGATTGGACTAAACAATCACGTTTATCACGAAAACGACCTAAGGCTCGTAGATAGATATTTCATATCAAATTAAAGTGCAAATTCTGAAGAACGGTACGTTAATGGGCTATTTTGGCGGAAATTTAGTGTTTGAAAAATAACCAATGATTTTACCAATTTCTTAAGATTGAAATTCTAGATCTCGCGATAAAGGAGGGGCAGAGGGGTGGTTGAGGATTCTTTGGAAAAGCCAAGAGGTTCCCTATCAATGACATCTAATTGTGTTTCACAGGGCGTGCAATAAAAATGTTACAGGGTGTTAAGTGAACAAAGTACTCAAAAACATCTTAAATCGTTGAGGGTGGTTTTCACCCCCTTAAACCCCTTTTCCGCAGATATAAAAAATACGTGTTGTTTAGTTTTTCGAGTACTACAACATATGTGAAAATGAAAAGAATCGGAGGGGGATACCTAAGTGATGTTCCTTGTCAGTCGCCAGATGGACAATTTTCACTGGGAATAAGTAGTGTCTAACAAGAAAATTTAAATTAGGTATAATTGTTGAAATGAAATGTTTCAGGCAAAAAGATATCAGAGTAACTGGAAGTATTAACAGGAAAGAAATTTTGTATATGAGCAAAATCTACATTATCATCTGCAAAGTAAGAGAATATTGCGAGAGAATAACAAAACTGCAAACGCCAGAAGGCTGCCATGAAAGTAAACATAATAAAAACGTTGATTGCACCGCGAAGCTCAATCGTTATTCCAGCAAATGTTTGCAAAATCAATAAGTCCTCAAATTAAACAAATTCTAAATTCTCCCAAATTTTCGTTGAAAAGGCCCTCCAAAAGCGAATAAATGTGTTTTGGAAACCCCCAAATGGAAAATATTACAATACCAGCAATAGCGGATTGTCGCCATTAGGGCCGCCCGTTGTTTTGCACCCATTGCCTGCATTTAATTCAAAACTTTGGCCACTTGGCAGAGCCACGGTAATGATAGACATCCGAATGGATTTGCATATTTTGCGCATTTAAATAATGACACCGCAAACCGCAAAGAATTCATGTTGCCAAACGACTCGCTCTCGTTTTGTTTGCAAAATCAAATTTGCAATTCAGTTAAATTAGTTTGGGCTTGAGTTCGCCCAGAAATTGTACGAATTCTTGGAGGTATTTGTCATACATACCTGTTCTTTCGGCAATGGTTAATTATCTAATTAACAAAAAACCAGAACAATACTCAGTGTAAATACAAATTATACTGGGTACCCTCCAACGAAGGCAAAAGCAAAATGTCTCCCGCTTTCTGTAAATATTTGATACATGCCATCGCTCAGAAGCACGAGCAGAAGGGTTTTCGAAGACATTTAGAGGCTCGCCCAGAGGATTTGTCGTCATCATGAAGTCATTATTATTGATCCGACTGAGCTGGAAATCTTTTCGCGAAACTCCGCAAGTATGCTTTGTCACGAAGGGAAATTTCATTTCAGTGGAACTTTTGTTTGCTGTTTTAAACCGATTTCTGATATTTCACGCTAAATTTTGCGTAAAACGGAAGCAGAGGTAGTCGAGTTAAATTAATTTTGTCATCCTTTATAGAACTCATTACATTCAGTGTTTGAGCACTGCCAAGTTTTTGGTGGGCATGCAAATGAACTCAATTCTGCGAGAATTTGAATCTACCTGTTTAAATTTGTTAAATAATTACGTAAGCCAGCGAATTTCCAACGTTTTGTCCCTTCTCTAGTGAGGGTTTCAAGTAGGGACAATGGCATTTTGGGATATACCCAGAATTTCTTTTTTATTTAAAAAAGAGGTGGTATGTTTCGCATGTGGAAAACCGTATATCAGAGCAGCAAATATGGAAAGCAAATTGAGGGTTTCGGGTTTGACTTATGTATGGAGCTTCCTACCTCAAGGAACCTGTATTTGTTCTGGTGGATATTTGTTGATATGTCGCAGACCTCCTTAACCGCACCTTCTGTGGAGTTGGAATGTGGCATACATGTAATGTGATCGAGCCATCTGCGGCATGGTCGCCTGTAGGATGGTTAAGAGAGGATGGTTGGTTGGTGTAAGGTCAGATGCATGGATCAGAAAGAGGGGAATTCATCCCTGGGAATGGGATGTGTGCAAAAGCTCAATGAGTGTGCCTCATTTGACTCTTTTTAACATTTTTTCACATGTTTCATGTATTTCTCTAATAAATCTTGGATAATTCTAAGCTTAGGGGAGAACGGACAACCCTATGATACACACATCACAGCTTAGGAGGAAGTGCTTACAATTTTCGTCAGTAGAATTGCCTCAACCACTGGTATCGAGATAAATTGCCGTGTCCTGTGTGCGATTCAAAGCCACGCTAACAGGGAAGAAAATCTGTACACGTACGCCTCAGCCCGCCAAACCATCGGCGTGGTTATCGGATCCTACTTTGAACACCTTTTATATCTTGAAAACCAAAACTATGGACACTTTGTACGTCAGTCTTTTACTTTTATTTTTCAACAACGAGAACTTAACAAAAAGGACCTGATGGTAAGTAAATTTTGAAAGCGTTCAAGCTTCGTTTCCCACATTACCCACCATAGTCTGTATCGGATAGACTAAATTCTTTGCCACAAATATAAATGCACTGTCCACGCAATGAACAGAACCAAATATTCTTCTTGAAATATCGCTATCATGTCTACTACTCAAATAACAAATTAAAAGGTTTTTGCCAAGGAAGGGCAAATATTTGTCCTTTTCTAGCTGCTGAACTTCCATACGTTTGAAGTACTCTAGCACCATTTCTTCAGTGCTGCCAAGATTTAGAAAAGTTCGTCGTCTAAATTTTCTAATCGGCTAAAATGTACCTAAAATTCGGTTAAATATTGAAAAACTCCGACCAAAATGGACGTTCTGTAAAACATTGGTACATTACCCAAGAAAAGTGTGAATGCATAAAGAAAAGGGATAATTTTGGATCTTTTTGCATTATGTCGAAAGGAATATATCGCGGGCTTGTGGTGAAAACTCCACTGGCATAAATAAATAGGCTGCGCGTCGCAAAGCTATACTTTGGTATCACTTTTCTCAAGTCGTCTCTTTTTGTCCAAGGATACTTCATCAGTGTCAACTGCATTGCATGCCATGCAAATTGAAAAAATTAAAAGTAGTTGCCTCTCGTTTCGTCTAATCACGATTAGAAAAAGGCCAGAAAAGGCCTGCTCATGTGAGACAGGGCATTGCGCGGTCCGGGAGTTATATATGTCTGTCGAAAATTTCCTATCCCACAAAAAACATGTTTATTTGTCTTCCTTTTTATGGAATAAAAAAAATGTTGACCAAAAATGTGAGTTCCCATTGCGTAGTTAAATCATTTTGAGTAAAAATTCTACTTTATTACTCTAATCAATTAAATTTTTTTCTATATTGATTTTTTATAAGGTTCTTAGTATTTGATTCATGCTGTAGTTTTTTTGTTTAAATCTGTAATGATTTTATTATCTTTTGCAACATTGGACATTTTTTCAAGATATTTTTTTCAATATATCTTTTGAACTCTTTTGAACTCTTCAATTGGATTCAAAATGAAATTAATAATTAATTTTTTTTTGGTTTTAAGTTCTATAAAGTTTTTCACTTTTTTAGAGTCTTGTTCCGCCTAAAAATCCACCTAAAGTAATTTCTGTCTAAAATCCCGCCCAGCTACAAATTAAAAAATTCCTCAATTCGGGCGTAAAACGCCTAAAATGGCAACACAACTTGCTTCCTTTTTCATATATTTTTATAATCTGTGGTTCCAGAATTTCTTCAAGGCACAATAAATCTGTGTTCGTGCACCACACGGTCGGAAAAAAGGAAAATAGCTGTTTTTAAACTTAAAGATTTTATGGTTTTTCTCGGAATTGCTAATTGGGAGATATTCTGAGAAAGCTGTAAAGCGAGTTTACTGAACTGAATTTTATCTTGTCAAGCCTAGTTAATTGCAAGGAAATTTTAAGAAATTGTCCCCAATTTATGCCCAAATCCCGACAAATAATGAATAAATTTTCTCCATGTTTCAGGAGGTTTGCCCCCGAATTGTGATATTTTGCCTATCTGCCAATTTAGTTATTGATGCGAGAGGTGAATAAATTAGATATAATGAACTTCTTTAGAACATTTAGCTGGAATGTTTTATCGCTTTTCATCCTTCATCAGATACGTAGGTAGAACTCGCGTCATCATAATTTTTAATACATACATGAGTAATTTCTACCTTTTTGACGTAAATTTCTATAGGTGAGATATTGAGGATAACTTCCAACGCCCGAGTGTTTATTGAGCTTTGTGCTCCAGATATACACATGCATTCGCATTGTACTCCCTCCAAAATCTTACAATTGCATTTTATTTCCATAGAGCTCTCCACAGCAGAGCAGCCACATGAGTAATGATGAGTCGGATGACTCTGTTTTATAACCAGACCACAATCCGTGGTTTGAGTTCCCAGTTCTTACCCATTGATCTTCGGCGTTTTCATAAAACCAAAGAGACTTTCTTCGCTCTTTCCTCCAAGTGTAGTTTCCACCCTATTTTTCATCAGGATAACTCCCAACGCCTTATACTCTGCTTCAGTTCCAACTGAATTGCTATCGCTTGTAAATACAGAAACTTCTATATTAGCGCGCCTATTTACATAAGTTAAACTAAGCGTTTGACTCAGATAAGTTTAAACGCAAAGCAGTTCAAAACGGTTACAAATTAAAACAGGTAATGAAAAGAACTCGAAACTTCTAGTTAAACTCTTCCTCTCTACCGAATTCTTCAACAAGCAAAAGTGCCGTATTTTCATCATATAATTTCAACCCTTTTATTTATTTTTCTATTATTATTTTTCTTACTAGCCATACTTTGCAAAATTAGCTCTCCACGCATCTTTTGTGCTTATAAAATAAGATTTACTTTTGGATTTAATTGCAATGAAAAACGCGTGAAATACATCAGTTTTACAACGCTGTTGATCTTAGATAGAAAGCAATGACAAAAAAGAATTCTAGATATCAAAAACCCTTGCCTTTGACTCTCTTTCAATTTGGAACTAACTTGTAAGTATTTCTGTGTGTAGACACCATAATTTAGTTTAACTCCGTAAAAACCGTTCAGCTTATTGATTGAGCAGAGCTCAATGATTAATTTTTCACAAGAAAATGCCCGAACCCCAAATCATATATTGCGATATCAGATGCAATAACTATAAAAAGCTTTCATGCCGCAGACATTAATAAGCTATTCTGACTAGCTTTATGGCTTCATATATGGATTAATATAGTCATGCAGATCAATAAACTTCACCTCAATTAAAATTGATGTGGTTAAGTCAAACGACCAATTCGCATTTATGGAAAAATAAAAATAAATTTACCACAGTAATTTCCCGCATAAACATGAGATATTGCTTCCCAGATATTCTGTCGTGATTTATGCAAAAAAAAAAAAACAAAATCAATTACAACGTTCCCACAAGCTATAGGTAAATTTCCTGTTTCTGATATTGCTTCCTCACATTCCACTACGATGCAATTTGCTTCCTAAATATTATAGTGCCAGAAGCTTAAGAATGAAGCCATTAGAGGGCACATATTTACAAAGCAAAACATCACCCTATATCATGCTTGTCATGTATAGTATGATTAAGCTGGGGGGACTAATCTCATATTACCAAGGTGATCAAATTACATCACTTCCCCTAGATACCCCCTGGCTGTCGTAATGTAAACTTATCGCACTTTTACAGGTATTTGGTATAACAGTGAAAACAAGGATTGGGTTCGTGTTGCTGGCCGATAGTACCCGCTGTACCCTGTCAAAGGGCTACGACCGTCATCACTTCGCCAACCAACAACCTCCACCACAGCTGCTGTTCATCCACCGCCCAATAATCGTTCTCACTCTGAACACTCCTCAGAAATTACCTCCGACAACGCGCTCATCATGGGAAAACGAGAAATTAAGCGAGGAACCCTTCCGAAATCATCAGAGTCTGGTGGTGAGTTTAACATAAAATTAAATTAATTTACGAGTTTTAGTAGCTTTAAAAACAGATATTGCATTACATTCTCACTAACCATGCTGAAGCCCAATCTCCAAGAGAATTGGTGAATTCAGTACACACACTGCGAACGACGCGACGTTTGGGATAGAAAGTAAAGGCGATAATGATACACTTGCGTACGCCTACAGCACTCTATAGTTTATGGGTCCTCTGTTACCGTAGCTGTTACATAAATTTTTTGACTACAAGTATTCTTAATTATTAGAAGTTATGGCATGTAACCCACTTGGTTGTAATGCATTGAAAGAGGATAAACAATAAATCGTATCGAACAAACTTCCTTTACATTTGTCAATGGAAGCAGAGTTAAAAATTTTGAGCGAAAATATATATACATTCTTTTGCTTATTTAATTTTCTATATTTATTTCACTACGCTATAACTATTACTATTTAACTACGAGCTAAACGCACTGTAGGTATCTAAACTACTCAAAAATCAAACAATTAAAAGTAGCATATTCTGAGATAATGGCCCCAGTAGCAAATTTGGATTGATTTACCAACTGATATTGTATTTATATTAATTGACACAGCATCCCAGTAGGAAATGTATTCATTACATCATTAATGCAGTAATTAACATAACGTACACTACTATAGATTCCCAACACCAAAGAATTTTAACACATGGATGTCATTGGGAATTCATGAATTACTTTTTGTAATTTTATCCTTTCATTGACTCACTGAAGAAAATATAGTGGTAAAAGTAAGGTGCAATTTAAGAATTCAATTATTATTACCATTCTACTTTGTTTCTTTGTTAAGACAAGCATTCGAGAGCTTCTTTGACAATTAAAAACCAAAAACAAATTTTTCTCGTACTATCATTAACATTTTCTGTTACCTTATTCTTTGCATTACCATATCGTCTAACGACTTCTATTATTCTTCGATGAAATTATTCATTACCGTGCTCCTTAGTGTCTCAATTTTTTACGGTGATCCTGCCATTATCATTTTCTGTTAGCTTACTCTTTGCAATGTGACCATATAATTGATACTAGCGATTTCTATTTTTCTTCGGTGAAATTATTCCTTATCAACAATAATTCGCTTTCCTACTGGGATTCCATTACAACTTGGGCACTCAACTAAACTGATAAATGTTCTGCAGGGTTTTTAAGCCTATACTCAATCTGGTGTGTGGGACGGAACTGTGCCTAGTGAGTGGCTTGAAACTTCCCAGTAGGAAATACAGTCGTTAATCAACATTGTATTGAATAATTTCATCAAATAATAATAGAAGTCGTTAGCGTCAATGAAATGGTAATGTAATGGGTAATGTAATAGCTGTTAATGCCAGATTAATGCATTGTAAATGGTACAATGTATTGTGCCATTTATATTGTGTTTCTTAGTTCTAAGCGAAAGCTCTCGGCTGCTTATTAGAACAAGAACACAAAATGGAATGGCAACAAAAATTGAATGCTTACTTTGTACCTTACTTTTACCCTAACATTTTCTCCCATGAATCAATGAAAAAATAATGTACCAAAGAAGCGCAGTTCATGAATTTCCAGTGACATCTATTTTGTTAAAAATTTTTGGTTTTGGAAATGTATAGAAGTGGGTTATTATTTTCATTATTTTTGAGTGATCTTTATGATTCTGCTCATAATGTATTTCTCGTAACAAATAACTCAAATTTGGGAAATTGCTGCAGATTGCAGTCTTTATCAATAAATTTAACCAAGGCTAAAGTATTAATTTTTTCAAAAGGGAAAGTGGAATAAGGGCAAGAAATGAGAAATATCTTTTTGAAGGGACGGAAATCGAAATAGCTAAAGAATACAAATTCCTGAAGGCTATTTTTTCACCAAAGTTATCATTTTTATCAGAACATCCCAAAAAACCTAATTCTCTCAGATTGTTACTTCCAACGTAAAAGTTTTGCTGATCTTGTAAAAGCTTATCATAAAATCCGTAGTTCTAGCAAACGTTCCCACAGATACCCACTGTAATAGAACACGTTATAAAATTTCCCACATTTAGTTAAATCAGATTTTGTAAAATAAACATTAAAAAAACAGAATGTAAAGTTCGCTTCAAATCTAAAAAGAAAAATTTAGTTCCTCTGGTTTTGCAGTCCAGTTCGGTAAAATAAATTTTGTTGTAAAAATTTAAGGTGCGTTTTCATTTTTTATAATTTTTTTCCACCTTTGGCAAAAGTCCTAACTCGCGTAAGTCTAAGGGCTTATACTGTTTGATGGCGCTGTTATATTTCGTTTTTTTTGTGAAAGATTTGTATGGACTGCCGCACCGCAGCCCAAATTATATGCTCCGTTTGGAGTCTAGTTTGTTAAGGCCGTCTCACAGCAATGGTCAGAGCGAAAACCAGACTGCCATTTCGGCAGGTATTTATTCTCAAAAATATATCGCAACATATGCTTGTGCAGTAGATTTTTAAGTATTTTAGTGGGAAAGCAAAGAAAACTTATCGGTCAATAATCGCCAAGTGATGCAGGCGCAGCACACTTAGACAAGGATAAGACTATTGCTTTTTTCCATATCTGTGGGAACTGCGAACGAAGAAGACACGAATTGAAAACGACAAAACAAGGCTATTGAGAATAACTGGCATCAACATCTTAAAGAATCTTGGAGCAATTCCATCAGAGATTCAGAGGCAACAGGGTATGATTTGATAGAAGCAACAGCTTCTGTTACTGCCACAGTTTGTAACGACGCCGTAGATAGCGTCTTCACAGCAAAATGTTCATTTAGATCTTCAGCATCCAAATTACATGAAGGAGAGTCCTTACAATGAACACCATTTTATATGAATACTTGAAATTTTATTGCATTGTGAAAAATTGTGATTTTTATCATCTTCTTCAAAATAGGCCATACCAACTAGTGTATCCAGATAGTAACGAGGACATCAATTAACAGAAATTAAATAGAAATTTTATGCTTTTTCATAGTGCGAAAATACGCTACGGAATATAAATCGTCCTGTCAAGTTTCTATGGCAAAAAACTCGATCTTCGCACCATTCTGAGGACAGCAGATTAGTTTCTCGTCGGTTTTTTAATTTGGCTGAAACTTTGCCGGGCAAATCTACCTTAAAAAACAACTTTCCTTTCTATTTTTTTAAAGGAGCTTTTAAAAACAACTGTCTCCTCAATTTTATTTAAATTTAAAGTTGCATCAAGTGTTCTCTCTGTTTTAAAAGTACATACATAATTTAAAAAATATCCACGTGAAGACAAAAACTGCCGAGAAACTTTTCCATGACAGAAAATAAACTTCTACAGGACAAGATAAATTAAATAATTTAAATAATTCAGGTCAACGGCAGTCCAAGAACTGAGTGCATCACATAATTAGTAAGTTTGAAATATCTGCTAGCTCTGTGGCTTTGGTAGCGCTAACCCAAAATTTAAATATACTTTTAATGGGAAGGAATACGAAATGTTTCTAGTTGGAACTTTCGTATGAGGATGAGGACATTTGGTTAGAAAGTGGTAGATTAAATTTGTGGAGTGCGGCATACAATTTATCCAACTTATGTTGAGTGGGCAACATTGTCATTGTCTACAATAGGAAGTGCTTTTAAATTGACCACGTTTTTCATGTCTCTAGAAATTCTGTGATATCTTCATAAGTGTATTAAATATTTTGTTGCAATATAACTAGTGTCCTGAAAAATTGTTAAGACTAAAAATAAAGCTGGTAAACATGAATCCCGCACTGCTATGATAAAAAGTGATAGTAATAGTTTTCAATAACTATAAATAATAAAAATCTTGAGACTCTGTTTGGAGTTATATTGCACACCGATTGTAGTATTCTTTTACTTAAAATGATGGCTTTTCTTTCAGGTGAGTAGGTAACACCGATGTGATATCAATTATGGTTACTTCGGGTTCTGGTGGCTTGTCAGATAAATTCTTACTGATATATCGACCACTTAATGCATATGTTTTAACCCTTAACTAGTAATTAGTAGGGTAGATTTTTGTATCAGAAGAAAAGTTATGATTAAATTTGGTATTCGTCATGCAGTTCCAAAGTGAACGCATATACAGCAAGCGGCGGATTTCTTATGTCCTTATATAAAAAATAGCACATTGCATTTTGACAATAAAGAACACCTTGGGGTAGAAATCTACCCCACAAATATAGAAGTGTAGGCCGAAAATGATAAATGTAGTCGGTGATTTTTTGCTTAACTATATTCCTACATTCATATAAGCCATCTTACACTTTCATCGAAATTAATCACAATGAATTTTTCATCATCAACATTACAACTGATAGTAATTTCGTTCCAGGAAGAAGCTAAATTGAAGACAACCTCTTTTCTGAGCCAAATTTTTTGTCTCCCGGCGACCCACAGGGCACTATCTTTGCACCGCTTCTCTTCAATTTGTATATCAATAATGTCGTATTTGGCTTCAAAGAACTGATGAATGGACGGTGAGAAATGGCTTTGTCCATAACCCACAAAAATCTCAGTGCTTAATGGCTTATAGGCGTTACTTAGACAGAACTACCATTCCTTCGATCCAATTGAATTATTTGATTTTTCCTAATGTGGAACTAGTTAAAACCCTCGGAGTGAAACTGAATAGGAAATTTACTTCTTCTGACTATATGTATATGTGATATGCTAGGTAAGGTTTACATTAAACTTAAGCGACTTTCACAGGTTTCCTCCTTCACAGCATATTCGCTCAAGATTTGCAGTGCAGCTAGATTATATCAAGAGAAATTACACATAGTGTATAATGGTGTCATATATTATTGGGCTACCATGTTTCTCCAATATTTCTAATCATCTAAATTTCCTCCTGAAGATATCTATCAAGAGTTATCTACTTGGAAAACAACTGATGTTTTTTCATAGCTTAACATGAAGAGCGAAAAAAAAAATTTCCAAAGCGTTTATTTAAGTTAAATGCTTATTAAAAGTGAGCCCATTAGCCACGTGTCTCCAAATGCTTATTAAAGATATTGTTTGTTATGATTTAAATAAACTTTAATAAAACACTGAACCCCGTTTATATTATGCTTAATTGTTATTTTTTTACTACACGCTTTTGTTTCTCGGACTGGATATTGGTACCCGCCAAGTCTAATCGCAGAGATGTGATTTCAATAAAAAGTAAAATGTTCCCGGCTAGCACTTAATCGAAACAGCGATAATTCTACAAAACTACGTATTTCTTATTTTCTAATCCTCAACAGCATATCAAACAAGTCTTTCTTCCTACTCTTTTTTAATGTTATATAAAAACGTTGTGGTAAGTTCAAGCCATTTGACTCTGCCATATTAACAAAAAACAAAAAAAAAACTTTAAAATTTAGGAGAAAACATATTTTTAATAAATTAAAATACATATAAAAATTTTCTCGATACTATAAGCCGTTTATATGCAATTAGATTAAGCTTTTTTGTCATGTTGACATTTAGAAACATTGAATGTGACCATTCGCATGCTTTAAAGACCTCATCAAAGTTACATTTAATTAACGTTGAAAGAACGTGTCAGCTTCATTCAAGGCAATTTGCTGGAGTTCATCCGCACAAGGATTATAGTCCCAAAAGGCTCCATGACAACCAATTTGTTCAAAGCAATTATAGCGAATCCTTAAATCATTTCGTGAACAGCACGATACAATGGCCCAAACACATTTTGATGGTTCTGCCCGAACAGGAGGTGAAACAGTCGTTCGTTGTATTGGTCGGGGAGCACTTGTTGTTATTCTATTTGAAGACAAATCCTGAGCTAGAATAAAGTAAAAAATACATATACATTTTTATAGGGAAATAACAACTGTTTTATTATTATTTACTTATATTATTAATTACTACACGTCTACTAAAATAATTACTTTCTGTCCCCGTTTTATACTACTGTAAAACAAAATTCATTTAGTAATAAAAGTTACTTCCTAATAAGTAATTTGGTTACGAGTTTTCAAAAAAATATTTATCATTAGATGAACCCATTTCAATCTAAAATAAATGGACGCGGTCTTTGAACCGATCCTTAAGAAGCTTTTTATGAAATGCTAAATCTAGCTTGTAAATAATTTGGGAATGGTCAACACTTAACAGCGGCGAATGCTTAAGCTAAGCCGATTTAAAATTATTGGACAAGCATAAATATAACCCATATTTGCCCACGTAAATTAAAATTTAACGAAACTCTGAGGTCAGTAATATACGGTGACCCTTCTATAAAATGTACCAGAAAAACTTTCATATAACAAAACACCAACCTTCTTAGAAAACAAAAATTTTCCGTCAATTTACAAGGGCGATGTATATGAAAATATTTCATTTAATAATTCAAGAATACATTAGAATGTTTTTTACAATATTTACTACGTTTGTTCTCTTATAAGCTTCTCCGACAAAACTAGCCTTAAACTTTTTTTAAACAAAGTTCGAGAATTTTTGGTATTTTTTTGTCCTTCTTATAAGTTACTTCGTCATTTTTGTACGACTATAAATAAAAAATTGTTGATATTAGTCCAAGTCAAACTTTTTAGAGTACCTCGAAGTTCTAGTCTAGGACCTCTTTTGTTCACGATTGAAATTAACTGTTTACCCCAAACCTTTTATTACTACAACTTCCAGGGCGGATATCATCAAAATCTACCACTGCGGTTAGTTGAAGATACTATTTCCCGCCTTAATTCTGACATCACTAGAATATTAAAAAGAACTATCACGTCACGAACAACATCCTTCTAGACTAAAATCGAATGCTGGAACATTTTTAAATCTAAGGGTGACGGGTGTCACTCTCAACTGTAGCAACGCTCTTTCGAAGTTGAATGGACAACAACAACAGATTAAGTGCAAAAAGTTCTCAGAAGTGTGTTTGCATGCGCAGAGATCAATAATATTAACTTTTCCTAAAAATGGATGGGATATAATCATGGGTTGGTTTAAATTCCAAACTCCAAAGGCATCGACACGAGTTTTCCCTAGGGCTTTAAATCTTTTTGTAATCAAATATCAATTCGAAATTATACTTGGTATACATAATCGTAGTAGTATTTTTATGACGATAACTATGGGGTACATTGAAGGTTGTCATCTGCATTCAGACAGTCTAATTTACCGACAGTAGGGGTGCCAAAATTCCCAGGATCCATGGTAAATACAGACTCACCTTACAGGCGGTAGAGTCATTTTTGTTATGGAAAAGTTTAAAAGAGCAGTGGTCTCCTTCAAAACTCCCAGAAGTGATGGAATCTTTCCAGCTCTTCCGCAGAACAATCTGAAATATATCCTTGATCTTGGACTCCTACAACTGGAGGAACATTCCGTGCCCATTGAGGAAAATAGCGGTGGTGTTTATTCCTAAGCGAGGCAATAAGCCTGCTGAGCTGCCTAAATCATATAGACTAATCAGCCCGGCCATCGTGGCGTAGAGGAGAATGAAACTGCTGACGAGCTGCTCATCTTCTCGACTCCACCCTCCCGAGTCTTTCTGTAGCATTGGCTGTAATCTGTAATATAAAAATGAGCTAATCGTCTCTAGCAGTGGGAAAATGGCCTCGGACTGCCTCAAGCTAAGGGGCTTCTCAATCTATCTGGCCACCATGGTCGGAGGTATCTCCTATTTAAAATGGGCCTGTCTAATAAGGCGCTTTTGTTTGGAAGACGAGGAGACCACCATACACATTTTGAGTGAATGCCCCACCTTGATGTGAATCTTCTTTTGGGAAATCTTAATTCCCAGTGAGATCATGTTATTTTCGGCTTGCTTTCATTAGGAAGGCGGATAATCTTTTGCAATAATAGGAGGCCTTGCACAATGGATCTTCTAGGGCGCAGTGTCTGACATTTGGGCAACCTCCCAAAATTTAATAATCATAAAATAATAAGAGTTCGAAAACTACTCCTTAGCATCACTTAGTATGGGATGTTACTATCGGCAGCTTCCATGCTAGTTCTAGCTTAATTCGGACTTGCAGCATGGCTTTGATTTACTTAAATTGATCGTAGCAGCTTACTTCTTAATCGGTGAGTCTAAAAGATCATGCTATACCATTATAGTAGTAGCATTTATGCATCAGAGTTGAACACATTGTCCTGTGCTAACCTAAATAAAAACGTTCCCCAGATTTGTTTTTGAGCTTGAACATTCTTAATCTGTGCAGAGCTTAGGCATTACCGAAATTGGTGCCCTGTCCATGCAAAGGATAAGATGGCTGCGATTAGATATTTTGGATAATTCTTAAGGACATTAAAAGAACTTACGCAGTTATATTTGAGAGTGAACAGACAAGCGTTATGGCGTTATGGGTTAACCATCATTGGTATACCTCAGAAAATAAACACTTCATAGAAACTCCTATTAAATAATGACCTAATGTATCATTTACAAAAAATTCTAATAAATTCTTTTGATATCATAGAATTTTACGACGAAATTGTATAATTTTTTCTCACAAAATTAGGCAGGGCAGGTAGAAGAGCTACGAATTTAAGAATTCCTTTAAAAATCACCGCGAACATTTAAACTCCAACAATACGATGAAGTGTCTAGGTTTCCTGCAAAGTCGATTCTCTGGAAAATTGTTCCAACGAAATTTCTGGTCTCATCCCTTGTAGACTAATCCCCACGCGTGATTTCCCGCATCGAGACGTCTTCACCCATTCGTCCTCGAGACAAGATCTAACAGAACAGTGAAGTTTTGAAGATCCTTCTTGAGCCGAACTGTACGACAATAGGCGGCAGTTATTTAAGCATAATGTGCACAGACACCTTCACTCGATCTCCTGATCCTCATTCCCTCTATCCGCATTTTCTTTTCGGCCATGGCTATGGTGTATAGCATCAAAAAGGCATACCCTCAGCTTTGGCTTCACTGTAAAAAAATATATCTCTTTATCTGATCTCCTTTTTCGGAAATCGAAACAGCTCATTTGTCAGATAAGTATTTACACCTGTGTGGCACATGACTCTTCAGCGGGAATTGTGCCAAAGGGAAAGGTCTTCAAGTGGACAGCTCTATCGCCTTTCTTCTGGTCAGTGCAGATGAAATGTTAGTTATGCTATTTTTTGTTTGCATTTTATTAAATCAAATGTTCTTAAATTGTAAAACACATTTTATATTTATTAACTTCATACTAGCCATAAGTTTTTTATAGAGATTTTATCCATTGTTTTTATAACTTTAAGATTCTGTTCTTTGAAGCTTTTTAAATTAATTGTGATTTTTTTTTGTTTTTTTCAATTTGCGCTTTAATAAAGCTCAGTACCTTTCTGTGGGACGAAGCTCTGGGCAGTTTGGAGGATTAGCACATTAACCCTACTTTTCCGATAAAAATTGAAAGCGTCCTTAATATACTGCGATGTGGCTAAATCTGGCCAAAAGAGTACAATCGCATTTTCAGGCATTAATTTATATAAATTTCTCCACTAATGGTCTCTTGGGTGATGAAGGACTCTGATTTCAGTCCACTCCTCTCGTTTTACAAACGATCTCCTTATTTTTGGGACAATATAGCACTTTCCCACTTTGAACGTTTTTAAATTTAGTCTCCTTTTGTTTATGTGGACAGTTGATTTGGAAGTATACCCACTCTATCAGCCACATCTCTGAATGAAATATTAGGATTCCTTTGAAATGCTACTGTGTAACCTTTTGCCGAATGATTTTGTTTTTAGATCCTTTCTTCCTTTGGACAGTTGACTTCTTTTTATAATTCGCCAGTACATTTTTTATTGTTTATTTTGATGTATTTGTTTTATTATAACACAATAGATGTGTTTTTGTAACGGGATTATGAAAGCTCAAAAGAAGGGCTGCAATATATCGAGTACAGAATTAATTCTTCTTCTTCTGTCTTTCGATTTTCAAGCAAATCCGAAATAAGTAAAGACCATTATTAATTTAAAATTTATGTTAATGTCAGTTTTGTCCACATTTATGTTTATTTTAATTACATGGAGAGCGAAATGGAGCTTTTAACATAAAAACTTTTAGTAAGCACCATCTACTTTCCAATAGAAGACTTAAATATATAAATATATACATGATGAGCAAGTAGAAAACAATTGGAGTGTCCCGTATACTTTTTATCGCTCCACGCAAGAATTTTATTAAAAATAATACCAAGGTTTTTAACAGAATCGCAATACTCAATAACATTTCCGTTAAGAGCAACTGGCAGAAAGTACAACATATTAAGTTCGTCTTGGTATACAACTATGGATTTCGATTTGGCCAGATTAAGTGCGAATTTATTACGCACGGGACCGGAACTTCTCTTTAATTTCACTAACCTTGCCATCCAGAGCACACAAGACACTTTTGCATCAAAAACTTCATACGGGAATACAGGAAGAGCTGGATCAGCACCAATAGATGCAGAATTAATTGTTTTAGGATTCACTGACTCTGCAGAGGATGGCCTACTAGCCATTTTTGTCGGGTGAATGTATGGTGGGTTTACTCCATCGATAAAATAGGTAAATTGGTTTCAATGAACTCCAGTGGATGAATACCACGATCAAAGGCTCAAAGAATTGGTTAGACGTCTCGAAATCAATAAATGAATTATTCAAAGACGTTTGTCACCCACCGGAAAAATAAAAGAGAAGGGGAGTGGCTCCGATATAAATTGCCCAAAAATGTCATTGCCAATTATTAAAACAACTTTTTGCTGACCAGGCAGGGGAAAGCGTTTCTTGTAGTGTATCGGTATCGTCGATGAAAAATGGATATATTTCGACCTCTCCGAAGCCCTAAAAACCATAGACTGGTCCCGATCAACCATCAATACCGACTCCAAAGCGAAAAATCCACGGTCATAAAACTTTTCTCTGTATTTTATAGTATGTGAGGAATGTAGTTTATTATGAGATGTTAAAATCGAACGGTCATGCCTGTGGCCGAGAGGGCTGAGGCGTACGTCTACAGATTTTCTCCTATGTTGGTGTGGATTCGAATCCTGCACAGGACACGGCGATTCATCTGGGTACCAGTGGTTGAGGAAATTCTGCTGGCAAGAATTGTATTTGCGAAGACACTGTGATGTTGCACTGTCATAATTTCATGCCAACAATTGTGGCAAAACATTTGTCAGGTTAAAGTTTCCTAATCTCCTATTCCCTAATTTCATTCTGCATAAGCTGTACTATGTGCATCATAGGGTTGCCCCTTGAACTTAGGCAATACTTGCAAAAAAAAATTGCAATGCTGATGCAGAAAACACCATGCACTGCATTAAATCACCGAAAAGTGATTCTTCTCCACGATAACGCTCGTTGCGAACGCAACATGAAACAGGCACTGATTGATTTCGGATGCGATATTCTCCCACACCTAATATATTTCTCAAACCCAGCCTATCTGATTACTAACTAGCCCGATCGGTCCATTGCGCCTTGGAATTTACATACTTCGCTAATTAAGATAAAGTCAAAAAATTGGTTGCTCTTAAAACAGATTACTTCAACGTCTGTCAGAAAAGTGAGAAAACGTCATAGTTTCTGAAGGCAAATACTTTGAGTGATGTATTTACACATTTTTTAATTGAAAGAAATGTAATGTAACCTAATAAAAGTGCATATGACTTTTAACACATTGGGTGCATTCATAACTC
Source organism: Dasypogon diadema (assembly GCA_006980735.1). Taxonomy (NCBI): domain Eukaryota; kingdom Metazoa; phylum Arthropoda; class Insecta; order Diptera; family Asilidae; genus Dasypogon; species Dasypogon diadema. The sequence goes on along the minus strand of QYTT01092176.1, from coordinate 413 downwards.
GTAGCCGCTGTCAGCCTTGACTAATAGATACGCTGATAGGCTTAAGCTCAGTGGCTTAATTAGCCTCAAATTCTTGGGCTGAAGAACTTTGACAAAGGCTAAGTTAGCGGATGAGTTAGATCTTGCGTTCATAACAAGTAAGCCGAAAATGTTGGCTAGCCGCTGAAAGCCGCTTATTGTTATGAATGCACCCATTGTATACGAGTAATATTTCAGCAACGGTTATATTTACGCCGGGGAAAGCGAGAATTCTCATTCTCTGCATTAAATGTGTTAAGAGGAGAAAAAAATAATAATAATAGAAGCACTGATTTCTCAGCATTGAATTATGTGTTATATATATAGCAAGCAAGATAATACACATATTATGTAATACCTTAGAAGAAACATATAATAATTGTTTTTATTCTGAA
>QYTT01092173.1:72582-84396 GCA_006980735.1 Dasypogon diadema | reverse complement strand
TGAACTTGACCGTCTTCAAAGGGAATTAAATGTGAATCGTTTCTAGAAGCTAGATCGGCCTTTCATATTGGCTCAGAAGAGATGGTGTACTTGAATTCAATTTTTGGGAATTTCCTTTTCCATTCAGCGAGTGCCGAGTTTGTCAAATGTAGTTGTGCAGTCCAGTGAAGGCGGTCCTAATTCCCGCCAAATTATTTCGGTAAGTTTTTATTATTGTGATATGCATTGCTAGGGTGTGTACATATTTAAAATCTTCATTTAACACAGTAGTTTGTTTAATATATTTAAATTTGGAACAGAATATTAGATGCTAAGTGCAAATTTAACAGGAAGTATAACATTCGTAGCATGGTCGCCATGATTTCAAATGGTGCACTTCATTGGAGAATATAAAGGCGTTTTTTAAAATATAGCGGTATTATCGTCTTATTCAAAAGCTCGTACTGCTGCGGGTTATATGTGTGAAATTTCTAGCTTAACCAGCCTCATATTCCATTATAAGCTCAATTTTCGAATAAATTTCTGAATAAGGTAATTGATTTCATTGGTGCTAATTTTAAAACTAATTTAATTTCACTAGTCCGAAATTGAAATTGTGTTGTTTTTTGCACAATTTTTAACATTTTAGCTTCCTTGATTGCTAAGCACGCAATGCAATAGAATATGCCAGTCAATCTGTTTCGCATTTTTGGTCGATTAGCAATATTTTTTACGGCCACATATATCTATTTAAAATTTAACACGTTAATTTTTTGGTATGTTGGTTGGCTAGTTCTACGTAAACACAATTTTAAAAAAAAATCTATGGATTTTTATGGAATTTCTATGGAATTTTATGTTAGATACACCAGCGTCCGTATTTGGTATCTTGATTCGATAAATCGAATTGAGAAAATGCTTTATTTTGTTGTTGTAAAGTAATAACAATACAAAATACAACGCAATTCGATCAATCGAATCGAGGTACCACACACGGACTTAGGCCCAACTCAAACATAAGTTGGTAAGCAAACCCAGTACGAAGAGTATTTAGTAATAGTAATTGAAGAATTTTTAAAGAAATTTCTAAATAATGTAAGTGGTTACCACTGTAATGTGTTGTAAGGGACAGGGCAATTAGTGGAATCAATTTTGAGCAGTTTTAGAAGTGATCAGACGTGAGAGTGAACATTATTCAAAAAATAAGTCTTCATAAATCTTTTCAAAATGCAAAACCTTTTTTGTGAAAGGTGAAACTTCATTTTAGTATCAGTTATCTTTCCTCCATGTAAAGAACCACGTAACTACCCACCGTATAAAGACAATCAATTACTTGAAATGCACTCTAGAAAGAGTTATTTGCAATTCAATACAATACAATACTTTCCAAAGCGCCTTACCTTAGCTGTAAGATTTTTTCTGTAAGAGGGCTCGTAGGTACGCAACACCATAGGGCATCACCGTGTTAAAATAATCGACCAAGTAAGCGATTGTCCTTACAGATAGTAAGGGCCTCGAATAAATCTAGAGTTCTAAGGATAAGTATCCGTGATGCTCTCATCAAGATTCTTTGTACCATGTTTAGTGCCGTCTCGCAATTGTGCATTTTCCGGAAGCCCGATTGTTCACTCATAATGAACTTTTCCTTTTCGAGGTATTGTTCCAGTTCTCCCTTCTCTAATATTTTTTCACAGATACCCTGCATATTGATTGACCTTAGTTCATCACATTTACTTTATGTACTGGAATTACTAGTGACTCCTTCCACGTCTCGGGATGAACTCCTTCAAATAAGCTTTTATGTATAATTCTTTCCAGGTGCTCCCCAAATGTTGTTCCAGTTATCTAGTATAATTTTCGTATTAATCGCATTATAATTCTTTTTATTATTCATTTCCTTACATATTGCTTGAATAGTATGTTTAGTCTATTAGTTTAAACCTAAATTGGCTACTGCACTGTTGCAAGACTTGATTGTAGTTTATCTGTGGAATTTCTTGGTTTATCTTATTTACACTGTCAATCAAGTACCGATTCAGCCTGTTGGCTATTTCTTTACTGTCCTTAATGGTTTGGGTTTCAAATTCTACCTCCTTGATTACTTCCTTGCTTTCTTTCATTACAGTTCTCTTAATTATTCTCCAAAAATATTTCTCACCCTTTTGTATTCTTCCCAATCTCCTTCCTCATTAGTAATTCTTGCTCTTTCATACTTAATAATCTTGTATCTTTTCATGTCCCTTAGTTCGTTTGTAAACCACTCGTTTGAACTACCTTGTATTCTTCTTCTTACTTTGAATTTATCCACAGTTGCTGTCATGATTTGCTTTAGGTATTCCGCCTTTGCATTCAATCCGTCTACTTGTCTAATTCTATCTATTCCATTTGTTATCAGTTCATTTTTAAATCGATCCTTATCGTAACGCAGGTATTCGTACCATTTTTCCTCTCCCCTATAATCTCTACTGTCATATATTTCCAAATCTAAGGTTTCATGATCGCTGATCTTGTTTTCGTTTATACTGAATTTAGTATTTTTTGAGTTCGTAGTGATATAGTCTATAATTGTCTTAGATATTTTTGTTACTCTTGTATACTTGTTCACTATTTGTCTCCATCCGGAGTCCTGAATTATATGTTCTAACTCTCTTTTGCCTGTACTATTACTGTCCCAATTTATGTTAAAGTCCCCTGTGATTAGTTTATCCCCAGTCCAATTTTCAAATATAGATACTTCCTGTCTGAAAAACTCACAAAACTCCCTCTCTGATGAACTTGGCGATCTGTATACCACCGCTATAAGCATACTATAGTTATTGTTAACACATTTTACTACCGTCCACCAAATGCCCCCTTGTTTTTCTAATTTTCTTACCACTTCGAACGACCAACCTTCTTTTATATACATCACCAGTCCACCTGTTCTACTTGAACACCCGAACAATTCTGTATCTGTCCAAACGAACTTCATTGTCTTCCAACTCCTTTTTTAAGTGTGTTTTCGATAACAATATAATTTCATAGTCATTTTCTTCCACAAAATGCTCAAGCTCTACCACATTATTAATTAACCCTTGTATATTAAGATATACTCCTTTAATCTTAATTAGTTGCTAGTAACCTATTCTCCTTTTTTCAATTTTAAGTTTGTTTAAGTACACTGGACATTGTTTACTCCATACGCTATGATCAACGTTTAAGTTGAGGCCCATTTCCGATATGCGCTAACTCGTGTATATCGATTTTTGGCCAGTCGCTTGAAATGTATGTTCGAATCTTTTCGCAATCTACGTCCTTATGCTGTTCTCTGCGAATTCGGTCTAGGTCCTTTTCACTGCTATTTATATAGGCGACGATAAAGGAAAGTGTAATATTGACGTCAACGGTTTGTGGTCCGTTAAAACCGTAATTTGCTTCCCAGGGATATAGTTAGAAAATTTTGAGCACGCCCATGTGAGAGCGAGTGCCTCTTTCTCGATTTAGGCAATTTTTTTTTTTGCTGAGCTACTAAGTGATCGAGAAGCATATGCGACAGATTTCCATTCACCTGCAACTAATTGTTCCAAAACAGCCCCTAAGGGATGTGAAGGTGAATCGGCAGCCACGCGAGTTTCTCTATTAGGGTCGAAAGGTGTCAAAACTGGAGGACTTGTTAAAAGTCGTTTGATATTCTCTAAAGCTGCCTGTTGTTTGGTTGTCCAAGTCCATGCTACATTTTTCTGCAAGAATTGTCGTAGCGGCTTCAATATTTCTGTAAGATAAGGCAACAACTTTAAATGGTAATTCACTATACCCATAAAACTTCTCAGTTCAGCTATGTTTTCCGGTGCTTGTAAACGCAAGATGGCATCTATCTTCTCGGGATTGGGAGAGATTCCTCTGTAATTGATGATGTGGTCGAGGAACTTCAATTCTGTGGTGCTGAATTCGCGTTTGCTGCCATTGAGTCTGAAACCATAGCTTTGCTTTGAAGTCTGTGAAGGATATTATGTAGACGGCTGTCGTACTCCTGTTGCGTTTGTCCGTAAATTAGCATGTCATTCATGTGGCAAACAACTCCATCAAGCCCATCTGAACATTCAAACATTTTTTTTCCTGGAATTTCTCTGGAGCAGATGTTATGCCGAACGGAAGGCTATTGAAAACAAATCTTCCACAATCAGTTGTAAATACTGTCTTCTTCCTTGACTCAGGATCCAGAGGTACCTGCCAAAATCCGCAAAAACACCTAGTTTGGAAAATACCTTAGCGCCCCCCAGTTGGCCTAGATTACCTTTGATCGTTTTCACGTTTTGACCCACCTATTCAATTTTGTGTAATCCACACAAATGCATACGCAGTCGGCGTTTGTTTTGGGTACAACTACAATTCCTTTTCGCCAGTCTGTAGGTTCATCTATTCGCGAGACTATTCCCTGCTTTAACATCTGATCGAGTTCCTTTTTCACCTTTTCTTTGAGTGGTAAGGGTACCCTTCGAGGAACAAATATTGCGAAAAGTTTAGCTTCGTCAGTTAAAGTTATTTTGTATGAAAACTTGTCACTAATTTTTCCGATATTTTGAAAGAGTTTTGGGAATCTTTTCTACTACTAAATGTTTTGCTTATCTTGTTAACCCATTTAAATATATTCAGTGCCTCAATTGCCGGTCTACCTAGCAATGCATCTGCGATAAGCCTTTGGTACGTAAATATTTTGACGGCAAGTTAGTATTGTATAAAACTCTTTATTAGTCGGTCCCAAAAATTTCGCTCAGGTTATTTCGTGTTTATTGTCTGCCAAAAATTGTTTATAGCACGCGAAAGGAATTATAGTTGCATTCGCGCCGCTATCAACTATAAATACAACTGGAAACTCATTTACCTGCACTTGTATGATCCATGCTCTGTTATTCCATATTAAATCATCCGAAATACTACCGATATACAAAGATTGGACGCTAAGAGAGTTTTCTATGTGATTTACGTCTGTAACTTACATGCACACAGGTGCAAATAGACTTTTTTGATTCATCCGTCCTGGCATAGAGGTAGGTTGCTTTTTATAGGCCTCCGTTCTCTCGGCTCCCAGGAAGATGATCGTGTCGATCAGTTCTTCTGTGTGCGCCAGCCCGTTTTTCACTTCCGTAGGCGCTTTCTTTGTGCCAATTATGACTTGGCACCTATGCAGCATATCCTCTTCGTCCCCTTTCGCTGACTTAGGATCGGTCTTCTCCGTTTCGGTTATCGGAGTGGCAATCGGCGCCTGAGTTTTGTTTCGCCTACCCCTTGTCTCCTCCGTTCCCTGAAGGGCTGCCGCTAACGCAATCCCCTGCGTATTGCTTTGTGACCTGACAGGTTCTCTGTACTCTAGAATGCCTAGCGAAACGATTTGTTTCCTTTTGCCCTGTAGCTTTGTACCAGTGGTCGGCCAAGTGGGCCACCGACCTGTAGCTGCAATCGCATGATATCACGACTGCGGGCGTGCTTCCACCCTGTCCATCCGCCGGTACTGGGGATCCGACCCCCTGCACCGTAAGTGTTTTCACTTTCTCCACGCTTACCTTTGGTTTGTTGATTCAGGGTGTTCTTCCCCTAGGACTGCTCTTATAGTGCACGCGTTGCACTTGCATTGGTGTGTCGTCGCGATATGCCATGCCACCGCGGCAAGGTAGCGGTCCTCGTGAGAATAATATTAACAGTAACACGAGAAATCCCATAAATAACGATGTATTTCTGACTGTTTCGTGAATGTTAACTTCTTTATTAATTTCTGCAGGATTTCAGAACTTATTTAGATGCAAACATTCCACTCTATGTCTTCGTGTGTTTTTGCATTTGTAGGTCAACGCCCTCCAAAAGTGTGACAAGTTATTCAGTTCAAAACTGGATATAGCGATTCGCGTTCAGTCCACACGAAAGGAAAGACGCAATTATTCATGTACCGCTGAAAACTGATTCGAACTTACTAAACAAATTAAAATAAAATTTTCTTTTTACAAAAGTCAAAGCTTCAACGTGTCGGGACGCCAGACGCCAACGTGTGTGACACATTCCGTCATATTTTTATTGGATAATTAATGAAAATATGAAGGTTACAACCTCTCCTTAAACTATTCACATCTCCTTTAAACTATGCACTCGGCTATGTATCTCTATGTAATATTTTTATCTACAACTGGAATCTTATTTACTTTTTTCAGATATTCGATCCGCTGGAAAAAATGTCTTTTATACCAACACCAGAAAAGGAATTGGAGGAGAACTTGTCCGAAATGTTCTCAGCACTATGCAACTTCATGGATCTAAAAGATACTGCTACCACATCTCAATGTACAGCGAAGCCTCTCAGACTACCTGATCACAACAATTTTGAAATAGGTTTACCTTTGGGTCATTCTCCACCCAGCTTTGTACTTCCAATTGATCCATGTGTTCCTACATCAGATGAACTACTTAAAGAACACTACTATCAGAGTCTATTGTGGAAAGATTTGGGGTTATCGTTACCACCAAGAAATACTATATATGCTCCTCAGCAAATATCAAATGATGTTAACGTCAACTCTGCGCTGATTGGGTACAACTTTCCAACAAAATCGACAGCAGCCCCTTCAAGGAACATTTCAAATAGCAATCAGAATTCTCTTGTACCGTGCACAAATTACAAGTCGAAATTTCGAAATAGATTTAATAGGAAGCCTGGAAGGAGATTTTTTGAGGTAGGTAATCAGATTTTTTAAAAGTGTATTTTGTTAAACGTAATAATTAAAATGCCGTTTTTAGTCAAATTTAAATTTCCAACTTATGTGCGATGATCTGGCTGGTATTGAAGTTTCTTTAGAATCTTTAAGGGCAATTGAAATTGGACCACTTTTGTAAGCAATCAAATGAAATTCTTGTATGTAAATGGAGAGTGCTAACACATTTTCTTTTGTAGTCCGAGGAAGATCTGCATAATTTCTTTATTAACAAAATTTTATAAACTATATGAGTACATCTCGATGTTATCGAATGAAAGGAAAATGCTTGAAAGTTTAATTTTGGGTACAGATTATAATCCCAAGAGCAAATATTTCTTAGCACCCAGTAACAGTTTGAGTGTGCACATAAAATTTGCTCGTCAATGCATTTCTGTCGAATTTTCTATGATGTTGAATTTGATTAATTCGAACAAGCTTGCAATTAGACCCGATATGAGGGGACATTCAGATATTTTGCTTAAAGATTTTCTGTTTGAGATATCAAAATTAGATAAATTTGAAAATCTTAACGTTTTTCAAAGAAATGGAGAAATTCTTCTACATGATGGTTAGTTTTTTGATATTGATTGATGAACACAAAAATTATATTTTTAATTTCTGTAGATCGCATTACTGAATTGGATGGCTTGTTGTCAACGCTAACCATGTATGTCCGTTACAGTTGTGTCATGATCTATGTTCTGAAGCATAATTTACCGAAAATCATAAGGAAGGAGAGCATTCGGACGTCCCGTCGAAATATATTTATTGGTTAAGCAGAAGTGTTGCTTTCGTTTGTATTGAATTGATTTTATGTTGTTACTTCGAATTTATTAGAATTATTATTGCTTTATGGGAGAGTAGGGGCGGAATTAAGAATTATCATATAATCATAAAAGTTAACTTAATGGTCCTTGGTTTTTATAAATAATTATTATCCTCTTATTAGAGTTAGGGCGGTAGTATTGTTTTGAACACAAATTTCTACAAACAATTTAAAAGAAATATTTTTGTTACGTATAAATGTAGTTTTTCAATGCACAACGCATAAGTTTATAGGAAGATGTAACATGTACACCTAAGAAGTAAATTTCTAACAAATTCATAAATTTTAAAAAGTGTGCGTGTATTCTTAGCCAATGTATTTTTACAGAAATGAAACTGGCTGAATTTCTCATAAACATTGCTGTGAATGGCTGCTAATATCCTAAGTATTCAAGATTAACTAATTCCTGCCTGCTATGTCATAAGTGCATAAGTGTTGCTCTTTTCAAAGTTATTGAGGGTTTCTTTTCTGTACTTTGAAATTACCTTGATTTTCGTTATTTTTGCTGCGTATGTATTCGCTGTAACTTCAGAATGCTAGCAAAATTATGTATGTTTCTGTAACTGTAGGAATTTGATGTTATTTAATGTGCACAGTTTATATACTGCATATTGGATAAGTATTGTGGAGCATAAAATAGATTCAGTTTCCTTAACAAGGATTTTGATCACAGTTTTAACGATTATTTAAAAAATTCAAACGGACAAAACTAATTTTTGAAGAAGGCAAGTCCCCATATATTACAAGAAAACGCGTCAAAAATGCTTGTAGAAAAGGACTAGTAATGTTTATAAACATAAGACTACTTAGTTTAGTACATGTTTATTTTATTTTAGTAGATAGTTTTATAACATTACAAAGTCATAATTAGTCGACTGCATAATATTATTAGCTGCTGGATTTCCTTACTTGTGTCGTATGTAACTTATCTACAGTAAATACTGTTGTTCGAGAAAATTTATTTTATGAAAAATATTTTTAATTAATTGCTTATTAATGTGTATCCATATTGAAGTTACTTCTTATGTGTGCATTGAAATTACATTAATTTATTTATATGAATGAATTTAGTGAACAGTTCCTTTAATAAATATATTTTTAGTTGATTTTCGAAATTGTTTTTCATGACTTTTTTTATGTGAAATTTACGGCTGGAATTTCTACAACGCATTATCTCTAGGGTACACGCTTTGATCGACTGGAAGAATTGCTCAGAGCAGACTGCTTATTTAGGGGCTAGTGGATAAAAATTCAGAGCGATTACATTTAACTGGAACTTTTTTGCGGTTGAATTCAATGAAAAAAGCATTAAGCCGAGTCCACACTGAAGGTGAAATTACAGTGAAAGCATTGCATGTGAGAATAAGTAATCGCAGACAATTAACTACAAACGCGTTATTTTCTTCTCTTCCCTACGGCTAGGGTGTAACATATTTGGTCTAAACCAATTGTAGCTTCTTTCCTTGTTCCATTTCAATATTCATATTCTAATCGTCAAATTTTATGTTCTGTTCTCTTTAATATGATTGTCATATATCATGTGATACGTAAAGGTGTGTTCCAACGTATGTCAGTCGATTTTAAGGGGTCTTGATCAACGCTTGTTCCGAAACTCCCTCCCTTCTAAAATCACGCCTTCACCCTTATTTATTAAATTGAAAATTTTTCGTCTTTCGAGAGAGGTGCTCTTATTTAAAATATCCTGAGTTCTGTGAAGGATACTGCGGGACAATGATGTGTGATTTATTGGAAGGAACACGTCCTTAGCTCTCAAACGGTATCCAATACTCCCCCATTTTCCTGCAACTGTGGCAACTAGATACACTTTAATCTCAAACTTCCTAAAATTAAAGCCAAAAATCCAATATTTTATCGTTCGCGTTGCTTTTTCATTAATAGAAGATCAGAGAATTTATTACAGGTGTGTTCTGAATGCAGGTCCTCACTCATGAAATCCAAGATCTTTGGATAGTGCCACCAAAATTTGTATTGCTGTATTGTATTGAAAGTGGGAACCGTAGATATTATTTAAATAAATTTGGACGTCGACAGAAAAATGAGGAGGAGTGCCGTCTTGCATAAACTACATATTATATCAAATGAAGAGCGGTAATTTCTCATCCAGAGTATTTTCAAGTTCACTGCGAGGAAATTCCACATAATGTGTTCCGATTAAAAGAGACAAGACGAAAGGTCTGAAAATAGTATTATTTATAATATCACACTAGACGTTTATTTTAAAATCTCCCAAAAACCGTAGTACTAATTTAAATTGAAATCCAAAGAACACAAACCAAAATCCAAAAAACGTAGAATCAAAGTTAAGAAAGCCACCGGGTAAAAATCACTAAGAAACGTCCGTTACAAATCATCTTCAAATTGGAAATGTTGGCCGTGCCTTCCCACCTTATGTATGATTCCAGGTACAAAATTATCGAGGAGTCGATGGTGTCTGATCTTCTATTAATGCTATCGACGTGACTTTTTCGAAAGGCCCTTGAGGGGCACAACTGTACCTCTAGAGGGGTAATTTTGCAGAACGAAGGATAGAATGTTGAATTTTTGACTTTTATTTTAGAAAGGGGAGTATTAGGTACCGCTTGAAAATTGAGGGCATGTGCTTTCCATCAATCATTGTCCCGCTATGTTCTTTACAGGATTTCGGATATTTTAAATAAGAGCCCCTCTCTCCAAAAACGAAATATTTCAATTTTAAAAAATCAGGCTGAAGGAATGATTTTTGAGGGGCTGTCCTGGAATAAAAATTGATTAGGACCCCTCATTAAGCCGATTGGCATATGTTGGAATACACCTTCCCGTATCACCTTGTATAATCAACAAGATTTTTGATTTAACAAGTTGGTAAAAGATTGGTCGTTTAGCCACCTAACTCGTGAAAAACTCTCTCGTAAAGATCAATCCCATACAGAGATCTTGCGAATAAAAAACCTTAGGAACAATTTCTCTTCACTAATTAACAATATCTTACAATTTCTTTCGAGCTGTTTTGTTGTAATTGCTTTAATCGAACTCCGGTTGCATTATGGCTTTTGAAATGCAGAACTTTTTGACCCATCCTACCAAACTGTTCGTGGTGTGTTAGTGACACTTAAATTGCATCTTCTTGACCCTTTCGCTACGACGAGCGGCTATAGTCGCCTCAAGTGTCACTTACACACGAAGAGCGACTATAGCCGCTCACTTTTCTGTCCTTACTACAACTTACCCTGGAGTTGCTATTCAATCTTCAAGTGATTTATTATGCAATTTGTTGCTTAAGGTGAGAAAAAGCCAACCCAATAAAAACAAGGCAACAAATATCAAAATTGAAACATTTTCTCACTTATTTAAAGTTCCATGAAAGCAAAAATTTTTGAGGAGGGGTTTTGCTAGCGAAGTGCCAGCATTTAAAAATTCTGGAGTGTTTCGATTTCGATGGTAAGGGAATCTCATCAGCATAGTTGATAGCCTAGCCCGTGTAGACACGGACAGTCAACAAAACTTCCAAAAATTTTGCCGTTTGTCAGCTTGTTTTTAATTACAAGCTTGAATCTTATGCGGGAGTAAAAATAAGTTTGCAAAAACCCATATAACTCCTTATTCCTAAATTTTCGTAAACTGGAAAAATTGAAAAGAGAACTTGATTGAACTCAAGTTTCAAAAATCAAAACAAGTGAAAAAATGTTTAAATTTTGATTTTTTCCATTATTTTTTTTAGCTTAAAGGAACAAATGTTTTTCGAATCAGTTTCATTCGAACGTTCATCGAATGCTCGCTGTCGAGTGCAATGTATGCAGTTTTGGCGCGGCGTTTCGTTCACGGGGAGTATTTTGGCCGAGATATTCTTTTGACTAATCAACATGATTTTGTATTTGGCAGATCCATTAGGACAAATGAGCATAGGCAAAAATGTATTGGACGCGCCTCAACGATCAATAACAACCAGACATATGTCGTTGAAAAGCTCTTTTCATGACGGTGATTTGTTACTATGGCAGTCAGTCTCAAATGATTGTGAGAAAAAAGTTACAGCTGAAACTTGTGTTATTATATCTAAAAAAAATCGTTTATTATAGTAAAACATCGTTACACAATCGAATTGTAGGAAAAAATTAATTAACAAGCAGTGACTTAAGGGAAATCAACAATAATATTATTTAAACACGCTGCTGGAGGATTGAAAGGGTCATGCATCGCGAAATCAATCTATCATATTATAGATGTTATATGTATATAGCTTCCCACTGTCCGGCGTTCTGTTAAACAAGTGCAATAATAAAGTGACATTGC
>QYTT01092173.1:40141-64091 GCA_006980735.1 Dasypogon diadema | reverse complement strand
TTTTTTACATTATTTGGAATGAGTCTGTAATTCGCATATTACTGTTAACAACATTTACAACTAGTAATTTTTACCTTTTTAAGGTTTTATTGCCGCAAATTCTTAGAAGTGACTTGTAATGAATATTTGAGTAGGTAACAGCTTGGCTTCCCCTCATTTCTTGAATATGAACAACTTATGTGTATAGTCCGAGCCATGAAATTCTTTAGGAACATCCCTAAGCCTTCATAAATAAAAATATGTTTCTGTAAGAAGGAACTTAGTAAGAACAGGGCTGCGCTGATAAAAATGTGTATATCTCGGAAGATCATAAACCTCACCGTGAAAGAGCTTACAGCAATTAAATTCACAGAAAAGAACACCTCTTTATAAAGTTCACAGATTTGGTGGAGCATTTTCGAAATGATCTTGCATTTAAATCACTTGAAATTAAATTCCACAAAAAATATTATACATTTTCTAATATATACATGTATATATTAGAAAAGAATGGGGAAGACTAAATTGATGAAGCTGAAAGAAATGAATGTGAATAGCAAACAGAACCCCAGCGAGACTCATAAGGCAGTGTTCGACCAGAGACTTACAAATTTCAGCGGTTGTGGTTTTACAGAAACAGAGTGACAGTGTTTAGAATGTAGGCTAAACTATACTCTAGCTATTGAAACAGGAGAAGAAGAACTTTTAAAGTGTAATTCAGAGTAGAATTAGATATAAACTGAGAAAGGAAAATTTGATTTTATGTAAAGTTGACAAGGATTCAATTGCTATTTAAAAAAAGACGAGTATATTGAAAGAGTGAATGTTTGCTTAGAAGGCATGGAAGTTATAAAATTAACGATCGATCCAATCGGCAAGTTATGTTGTTAATAATGCTAGCTTAATTTTCGATCAAGTAGAAATTAGTAAATTGAAGAATAGTTGTCCGTCTGTACTAATTTTGTATGGTCTTCTTAAATTACATAAAAGTAGTGTTCCTCTTCGATCAGTTTGCTCTTCTTGCAATACGCCTTCCCAAGTATTATCCAAAAAAATGAGCAAAATTTTGCCAGAATTATTTACTTTTCAACCATATTTTACGGTAAAAAATTCAATAGATGTAATAGATAAAATTAAACAATTAGAGTTACCCTGTAATGAGAAATTAGTATCTTTCGTCAGCATCTTGTTCCCGTCGATTCCATTAAATTAACTATTGGACATTTTATGTGAAAAAATTAAATCATGCTTAAAACACCCCCAAAAATATTCACAGCTTCTCAAATTTGTTAATATTTGCATTAACCAAAACCATTTTACGTTTAATGGTAAATTTTACAAACAAAAGGATGGACTTGTAATGGGTTCGAATTTTTCTCATTTCTGCGCGAAGTTGTTTATGAATTGGTTCGAAAACGACATTTTTTCATCGAATAATTAATTATTTAAATATGTCTTCTGTTGGTATAGATATGTGGACAATATTTTTTTTGTGTTTGGACAAGAACGGAAAGACAACTTGAAACTTACTTAAATAAATTTGTAACAATATAAAATTTACTCTAGAAGTAGGTAATAAGTATTTGAATTTTCTGTAAAAAACTGACCTTAAATAAGGAGTAAATGTACATTAATTTTAATTAAATAAGGTTGCAATTAATCCCGGTCAGAGTTGCATTAAATTCGGACAAAATTTCAAATCACCCGGATAAGATGCATTTTATTTGGTTGGACAAAATTACAATTAATCTAGTGGTTGCATTCAGTTTGGACAAAGTTTCATTTAATTTGGAAAGGTTTGGATTTTATTTGAAAATGGTGTATGTGACTTCATTACGATAAGATACTATTGAACACCATTTTAAAATTTTTACCATTCTCAAGTAGTAGTGAAACAGCATTGTTCAGTAACAGTTGAAGTTTTTTTTTTACACAAGATTCACACAGATCTCAAGATCTGGATATCACTTATACATAATTACAAAATTAATTACAAAATCAACACAAGACCCCTACCTTTATATAGATCTTGAATCTGAATCTTTAAAGATCTGAAAATTAGTACTGATTTCCTAATATAGGCGCAAACATGGATGATATGATTGTAAATGTTATAAAAAGGAAACAAAATTACGCGTTTGAAAACTTACAACTTATTTGGACTCAACGTCCTGGTTGTGAGAATCAAGTTTTTCCCAGTCCGAGCCCTCCAGAGAGTTTTGTCTCTCAATTATGGATCAGCCTGCTTACGGAATACGGACAAAGGTTGGAGGGGAATTTCTTCCTTCCCCTTGGTCGTTCGCAATATCCCTCAGACTGACTCTGGACAATTGGACAATGATTATATAAGTACTATGAACGCATAAAACTAATTTCAACAATATCCCAATTGTTTTTTTGTCTACAGATCTGAATCCTGTAGTAAAAAAACCCAGCTAATGTCGATGGTTAAGAAGGACTGCAAGGTCTATTATTGAATCCGTTCAGAACAGAGATGGAAAAGCTTCTTAAAGCCATTTTTTCAGAAAATCATAAAGAATATTTTTGTGATTTTCAAAATCTTATCATAGGAACCTTTCATATCAAATAATTTCTCCGAACGAAATGTCAAATTCAATCCGGAAAGAATTGTTTGCGTGACAAATTATTCGGAAAAATATAGTTTTTTCCTTAGATTTTCTGAAGAAAATAAGCTTATAAATGCTATAACAAGCCACTCGCTCTAAGTTAAAGTCTTGAATGGAATCATAGACTATATGTTCATTAGATTAAAACTATAGATTTAAAATTTCATTTAAAATTTACACTATTGGGAACATCAATGTGTACAATAAGAATAAAAGGAGCCCCAAACCACCAGAATTGAATATTCGGAACATAGGGGATCAATAAAAACTCATTGATCTATTGTTATATAAATATACATCAATTACCTACATACATTAGTATTAGTAGAAGAACAAACTGAGCCTTCAGATTACCCATGAGTTCCGGAATTGATAATTTCACAAATTAAAAATAAATAAAAAATATATAAAAAAACTTTTAACCCTATCTAAGCAAATACTCGTATAGCACATTTTAAAATTTGGATGAGGTGACTCCATTTCGGTTTACCTTATTATACATATATAAGCTTCATGCGAATATCAATCTAATACGAGCGGTTTTTTTCACACAGGTACCCGTATCATACGGGTGTTAGAACCCGCAAACCCGGGTATCCAGGTTTCACCCGTGTTATACGGGCATCGGGCGGGCGGGCGGGTACCCGGGTACCCGAGTTTTCCAAACTCTAGTTAAAATGCATTGTCACCGGAACCAGATACCAATTTTCAAGTCGATCCGATACGCGGAAGTAGATCATTTTTGCATCACGAGATTTTGACGACAAATCCTTACAGACACGGTAAGTTAAATAAAAGCTTTTAATAAATTAGTAATTTTTACCGGCTTTATCTGGACAGAGCAGATTAAATTTATAAATAAAATCATAAGCCCCGATTAAGTACTAACCTTTTTAAAATATGCGACAGGAAAGGTTTAAAATCCGTAAGTAATGGAAGAATAGCAGGAGCTAGAACGATTTTTGAGATCTTACCTGAGCTAGATTTTAAGTTAATCGAGATATATAGCTTTGAATTTGTCACAAGAATATATATATAAAAAAATATAATAAATAAAAAAATATCCGTAGAGAAATATTAGACGAGGTCGTCATGAAAAAGTCATATAGGTTGGGGTAATGCGATTATTGCAGAACTTGCTTTTTTGTTAGCGAACAATATTGAAAAAAAAACTGAAAATTAAGACCAGAAATGATAGACCCTGAATGAAATTGTGTCATAATCTCATTGACACGTGTTCTCACTTTAATCATCAGTATATCTGACTACAAAACTACTTATTAAATTCATTAATCAGAATTTCAAATTAGGGCTCTATTTTATGCCTTATGAAAATTTCGAGATTTTGCTTGAACTAGTTTGGAATAAATTTCTGTAGAAGTAGGATATTCTCAATTGTCGTCCGCTTTTTGCCAGCTTGTGACATTTTCTGTTACAACACAAAGAGTTACATGAAGATCTGAAGCAATCTAATCTCTTGAAATGGTTCTAAAAGATATTTGTCACTAACTTAATAGTTCAGAAATTAACTTGATTTAAAAATTAAATTTTTCGATACTAATCCACTTTTATACTTTCACATTTAGAAATTAATCAAATTTCCACAGTCTTAGAATAAATTCCACATATTTTAATTTTGAATATTTAAACAACCATTGAAATTTGCACTGATGTAAGAAATATCATTGAAAATAGATTTTAAAATTCACAAAATCACTTACGGTATTCATTATCACCGAAAACGAGTCCTAAAATTGTAAACACGAATAAAATACTGAGTTGTTTCATTTTGTTAAAGATAGTTTAAACTCGTCCGTTACAAAATCACACTGGCTACGATTTAAGAACTTTAATCTCGAGCCGATGCTTTTATAGAGATGTTAAGAGCTTCTAGTAAGTGTCGTCATAAGTTCACCTGTCAGGTGGTGTTGCGCCAAGTCCAAGGATGCTGATGATTAGTTAAGTTGAAACAGCTGTCGCCGCGCGGCAAATTTTGTTGCTAGTTTTGGGCTTTTAGAACGTATAAAACTAGTTTTATCTATTTTCACTTTACAGACGGCAACAGGGTGCGCGCCTTATTTGAATTTAATTACAAGAGAAATCAGACGGTTATTTCTCTCATTTCTTTCTAAGTTGACTGGGTAGAACTTAAAGCTTAACTGGGATTATCTTTTTTATTATTATTTTCCCGGTGTACAATTAAACAGCTGACTTTGTATTTTAACGTTATTTTACATAAATTCAAAGGAATTAGTAACCCAAACCGCCCCGACTAGTTCTTTTAAAATAT
This sequence comes from Dasypogon diadema, assembly GCA_006980735.1. Classification (NCBI taxonomy): domain Eukaryota; kingdom Metazoa; phylum Arthropoda; class Insecta; order Diptera; family Asilidae; genus Dasypogon; species Dasypogon diadema. Next base: position 59,195 of record QYTT01092173.1, on the reverse strand, counting down.
CTAGAAAAAAGTTATAAAGACATCGGACCTCTCCTTTAAATTACCAGAAAGATAATGGGCTTAGTTTTTTTTGGTCACGTAGTAATCTTTCTTTCGAAAGGAATTGTGTGGAATAATAATGAGCGTTATATTTACGGAAATTTTTACAAAATGATGTTTTGTTTATATTGCATAATTCTCTTTAATGCTCCACGACAAAATAATATTGATCGCCAAACAAAATAATATTTATTTTTATGGCATTTTAGCGTAATCTTGAATGGAAATTAGTTATGGAACTCAAGCGTGTTGATATAGACCTTGTTGTTTACTAAGAGATTTAAGAAACTCTAAAAAAGGAAAATTTAAAGTCTGGTGCAAAAATACAAATGATGAGTTATACCGAAAGAGTGTCAAAGATACTTTTTGTATATATCTAGATACTATCAATTTATAACGTGTTCAATAACCGGTTGAATAAAACCGGTGTACATATTTAATTTATGTACTTGGGAGAAAATAATTTGAATGTTCGGTGAAAATGTGTATTAAGTAAATTCTAGATGTGTATTCAGTAGTAGATAGTAGACTGGTTTCCTAAAAATTTCCCATGATATTTTATTAATGATATTAATTCACTGTGGGTGTTGTTTACAAATGACGTAAATCTAACGTTTATGAACACAAATAAGCTAATATTATGTTTCCATGAAAGTAAATTACTGTTTCGATCATTGAAGATTTGGAAATGATCCCAATACTCTCAGAATTTGTTTTATTAACACTTCAGATTTTTAAATGCAAAACAAATATTTGTCGTCTTTAAGGCATTTGAAGAATATTTCGTGATTGGGGATATTAAAAATTAGAAGTAATCTTTTACAAGATATTTAATTCGTTTTATATGGGATAATTTCAATTAGTTATGGCAGAGCGGGTTTTATTTTTATATGTATTTCTAAATTAGGGAATTTTGAGTATTTACAAAACTTTCCATTTAAAAATATGTATTTTATTTCGCAAGGTATAAAAGCTTTCTTGAGAACAAGTTCTTGGAATTTTTCTTTAAACAGTAGCAGGGTGTTGCCTAATGTTGGATGTTCGTTCAATAGAAATTTCGTTTATTTGTGAATAATACTCTCCATGCAATAATTAGGTAGCTAATTTCATAACAAAAATATTCCTTTATACGTTACATCTGAAAATATATGATAAAGAAAATAAGTACAAAAGTATATGCGACATATTATTTTTGATTAGACAAAAGTATTTGTATATTTTTCTACAAAAATATAACAGTGCAAACAAACAATGAAGTACGTTGGGTTTAATAAATAAACGAATCAAAGTTTCATAAATATAATATAGCGTATAAATCCAACCAATTTTAAATTTAACGCTTAACACATTCGCGACCGGAAACAAGAAATCTCGTTTTCATCAATGTACAAACAGCTGTTGATGAAATATTATACAGTCACGAATGGTCAACCGAAGAATTGAATATCTTACGGAAAAATTCAACAATCCTTAAAGAACAATTAACATATTGCGGACCAAATATGAGAATTCTCTTTTTCACCAACGTAAAATATTTCAACAGCGGCTATTTGTACGTTGGTGAAAATAAGAATTGTCGTGTTTAGTCCGCTCTATATTAAGGTATGTATTAAAGGATCACCTGTGCCATACGCATACCCACGCCGGCGACCGAGCGGATTGAGGCGCATATCTGCAAATGTTATCCTCTGTAGGCGCACATTAAACTCCTACAATGGGAGCCATGATTTATCTGGGTACCAATGGTTGGGATAGTTTTGTTGAGGAGAATTGTATTGTGAAGTTGCATAGCAAAAGTTTCATACCAAACATTGTGACTTACTTGCAACTTACTAGCTGTGTGCAACATAGAAATTTCCTGTGAGCTTAGGCAAAACCGTAAAAATAATCGATCGAAACTCGAAAGTGTCAGGAATGATTCCGCTGTTACCCGAATGTCATCCAATTCAGTCGCTACCCGAATGTCTAAGAAATTATTCGGTCGTCACCGGAATATAAATTAAGCGATAAGTTCTAGTCGTACACTAGGATCATAATGACTATGCAGTTTTCGTATATTAAGTAAAGGCAGATCGCTTTTTCACGGGATTCTTATTGAAAAAAAAATACTTTTTTCTGTGACTTTTTAACTAGCAGTACGTATACAGAAAGATAATTTTGCATGCACCAACAATGACGCCCTGGAGACCAAGGAAAAGGTAAACCAGAGTTGTCTCTTACTTACTCTCTGAGTGTAAGTAATATATGAACCGGCATGGTTAGTAGTATTGATAACAAAATGTCAGCAGTTGTGAATATTATTAACCAACAAGTCAAGTTTTTATCACTGGAAATTGAGATAAAATTAAACAATCCCGTGGATAATTTAAAACACTTCTTGTTTCGGAAAATTTTGAAAATACTTTGGTCGAGCTGTTAGTTTTCTTTATAAAAACTTCGAATATATTGAATTTTTTTTTATATTCAAATTTTTAACATGTTTACGTGTGCTATTGTTTTTTTAGGCATTGCCTAAGCTCAGGGAACAACCCTATGATGCACATAGCACAGCCTAAACAGAGGAAAATTTTGGGCAGAGGAGATTGGGAGTTTTAACCAGATAAATATTGCAAGTAAAGTACAATTTTTAACATGTTTATGTTTATTAAATTCCTGGCACGTACAAAAGATTATAAAATCTTAAAGTAGTACAAAATTTAGAAAATAAAATCAAAAATCATAACATTATAGTAGAGCAAATATGTATATAAAAATTACGCTAATCCAAATCATCATTAAAAAAGAAGTAAAGTACAGAAATGAAGCAGATTATAATGTAAGTTAAATTGAAGTAGTGAAGCGCTCTCCTGCGAAAGAACCAAACCAAAAAAAAAAACAAAAAAAATTTCACATGCTGCGAGTCAACTGAATTGAGTCGAGGAGCCCCCCGAATATTCCCACGGTAGCAGCCCTTTGAAGGCTGTCTGGTAGTAAATTCCAATGACGAATCGTTTGCACAAAATAAGATCGCTCACCAATGCGCGTGCGAAAGTAGGGCAATAGAAGATTTCTACGTCAACTAGAGTTAAGAAATTGGATTCTATCAGAGAGGTACTTAGGTTCATTCCTATGAATTAGGTTGTACAAGAATTTAAGTCGTCGGCGAGCCATATATATCTCAAGGGAACAACCAAAAAATGAATTTATGAAAGGAGATATATGGGAGAATCTAGGTAAGGCATAAACGAAGCCAAGGCAGTCATTGAAGGCTACATTCAGCTTCCTTTGGCAGCTGGAGTCTAGCTTTGAAAAAACTAAACTACCATGCAAGAAGTGTGGCAATACTAGAGCCTTAGCCAGTTTCAAACGTATTGAATATGACAACACCTTGGCTGAAAACCTCAACCTACCCAAAGAAGAATAGATTTTTCCAGTGATATTTGAAACGTGGTTACAGCAGCTTAATAAATTGTTTAACTCAATGCCCAAACTCCTGGCTGATGCAGTGTAAGGTATCACTTCCCCATTTAGTACAACTGATGGTAGACCATTAAACTCAATATTGCTGTGGTAAATAGCCAAGCTACTAGATTTGTGCGGGTTTAGCAATAATTGATTGCATTGAGCCCACACCCAAATTCGCTGCAAGTCATCATTAAGGCGACAGATGCGATCTTCAATTAAGCCAATAGGGCCGTTTAATATATCTGAACATCATCAGCATAAAGATGGATCAATGAATCTTGCAGGACAGAAGGCAGGTCATTGATAAAGACATGAAACTGTGCAACATCCTAATGGCTTCAAGTACAATTTTCGTCAACAAAATTGCCTTAACCACTGGTACCCAGATTAATCGCCGTGTCGGGTGCAGGATTCGAACTCACGCCAACTGGGGAGAAAATCTGCAGACATGCGCCTCAAGCAGCTCGACTATCGGTGTGCTTGGCTGCTTTTTAGTGATTTTAGACGCAATTACTTGGGAAGGTCACCTTCCGAACGTGTCTCTCATTATTCTGTTTTTGAAAGTTCTGAATAATCGGTACTGTGGTGTAAGCATATGCATCTTCAATGTGCGACAATTGTTCTAAAATCGCGGTGTTTGCGAAATATCGAACGGATATTATCTATTTGAAATGTTAATGATGTTGTCTTAGAGATTCTAGGACATAACATCTTTAGATGTGATCAAATGAATCGTCAGGATGGTGGAGTTGCCGTGTATCCCAGATGTACTTTTAATTCTAAATTTGTACTTTTTTCCGCCAGTCTATAATGCAGCGAGGAGTACATATTTATTTTGTGAAATTCTTGCTAATAACGTAAAATCGTTAGGATTTTTGAAATGATAAAATTATCCAATTTTTTCTTACCATAGAGCTGCCTTTCTCAGGTGGCCCTGTTTATTGCTTTTGTAGAAGTATGCTTAAATTACCTATCACTCATAGATATATAAAACTCCTGGACCGCGCAATGCCCCGTCTCACATGGGCACACTTTTCCTGGTCTTCTTCTTATCAAATCGTTCTTAGACGAAACGAGAGGCAACTACTTTTAACTTTTTCATTTGCATGGCTTACAATGCAACTGACACTGATGAAGTGCCACTGGAATCATCCTTAGACGGAAAGAGACGACCTGAGAAAAGTGATCCCATTTTGCTACCAAGTATAGCATTACGACGCGCGGTCCATTTCTTTATGTCGGTGCTATCACTATATAGAACACCTTGCCTGTGCTTAGCTAACTTGCTGATTAGCAAGAAAAATGATTTTTCAAAAAGATTTCAAGGAGTCAAAATGACTCGAGTGCTCTAAAATAATGTAAAATATTTATGAGAAAGAAATTTTAACAGAAGTATTCTTGCACTTCAGGAGATTTTGATGAGAAAACTTTAAGAGTAGCACGTGGTTGAAATTGAACTGAGTCAAGTGTAATTATTTTACATTTTATTTATTATAATGCAACATATCTTATTTTCTACCCATTTCTTGAATGCCAAGGTGAACGGTGATTATTCAGTTTTTGTAGATAATTATACTTTCTAATATCAGAGAACATATATATAAGAAATCCCCAAAGACATATCACCGCTGAGTTGGTAGAGCTCCGAAATAAAAATTGCTGCAATTATAGAACCACAGAATCAAGAGATTTTATTTTTGCGTATTACAAAACGAAAAACTGAATGAGCCTGGGCGAATCTGGGCTGTCTAAATTAGTAAACATTGGTTAACGTAATTAAATAATGGAATTTAGTTACCTGGATAAAAAAAGGTGGCATTTTGTAATGCTGTGTTCACGTCAAGCCAACACACGACAACGAAGGGGTTTCGTTGGTCATCTTTGGGTCGGTATGGACGGTTTAGAGAACGCCCGCAAATCTTCACTGGCGTTCGCTCATAACCCGTAGAGTGTCGGTAGCATCAGAGGAAATGGAGTATTCGAGCGAAAAGGCGTTAAATTGTGCCATCAGTAAATGCATAGTAAATTTGGGAAGAACTAGGTAAAGTTCATAAAAGGGCTAAAGTGAGTAATAGGTTGTATCTTTTACAAAAGTTATATGAATCAAAGTTAAATAAAAATAAAGAAATGCTGGATTGCATAGGTCGTGCTCTGTTGTTTAGTGAACGTCCTAAAAGTTATCAGCAGCTTGTAGCAGAGAATAATGAACTCACTCTGGAATGTGTGAGAGGTAAACTTTTCAGTAAAACTGAACCTGCATCGCAAACTTTTAATAAAAACAAGAAAAAAGCTATTATTGCTTTAGACCAATTATGTAATACCCTAAATGTAGGGAAGAAAAAAAATATATGTAGCAAATTGTTCCATCTTCTTACTATGTGCAACTTGTGAACGCATTCTTCAGCACTGAATTAACGGCGAGGTGGAATACCTCGAAATATCTTTGGGAATAATTAAGGCCAAAATAATCCCTAAGAGCCCCCTTTTGTGTCAACACAACTTTTGTCTCAAACATTTTGGTAGAAAACGCCTAGTTATTGAGTATTAATTCAAAAAGATTATTTGACTTTGAAGTGACCTTTATAGATCACTTTGTCTCATGAGTAAACCAATAGACCAATGAGTGAACAGCAACATAATCGAACGTAATAATTTCCGCTCGCTTCATTTTCAGTGTTAAAATTGGTGTGCTACATTAAAAAAATGAAGTTGATCTTCAAGTTAAATTTGTTCCTGGGTCAAGCTCAAGGTCACTGTTAAATACACCTTATGTGCTCTACAACTTTTGCCTAAAACATTTTTTTTTTCAAAGCTTTAGCCTTTGGAGATATTCCTTCGCCCCTTTACCTTTTGTATCATCTATATATTTTTATTTTTTTAGAATACAGAGATTGCGAACGACAAATGATGATTAAACGTTGGAACTGGAAAGGTGAAATTTTATTTACCAAATAAGAAATTACATACAACCTTCATATGGCAGCCCTCTATTTATTATTATTATTAAGTTAAGGGGCTTGAGGCGAGAGGCCTCTAATCACCGCGACCAGACTAGATCTATTGTGATATGGTCCATTTTATACATTCCGTTCGAACTTGAGGTCCTTAATAAAACCTAAAATCTTCTTGGGAGCCGCGATTGCCACATCCTTTCGAGAGGGGAAAGCCATTCCCAGATGCCTAAATCTTAAGCGGCCGATAGCTTCACACTCGCACAGAATATGTTCTGTGGTCTCTTCTTCTTCTAAGCAGAAGCGATAGGTTGCCTCTGTTGCCAAGCCCATCTTTTTGAGGTGGTATCTTAGTGTGCAATGGCCAGAGAAAAGGTTCATTAGAATCCTTACACCCATTTTATTTAGAGTGAGGAGTTCCTTGGTCCTCTGTTGCGAATAAGTTATGAACACTTTCGCCTGTCTCAGACGTGGGAGGTTTTCCCAATATAATGATTTGGTACTATCCTCCCAGATTCTTAGTCTGGATTTGATGTGGCTTTTTGAATTGCCACAAAACGGCTCAGGACCGATAAAGACGGATGTGGCACCTTCTTTAGCCAGTTGATCTACAGTTTCATTGCTTAAAATATTCCTATGACCCGGTACCCACATCAGAATTACTCTGTTGTTTGTAGCCAGATGTTTTGAGGCATTTAGGCAATCCCAGGTCAGCTTAGATTCACAAGTGAAAGAACTTAGCGCCCTTAATGCTGCCTGGCTATCCGACAATATATATATTAGCGCCACGTGTTCCTCTTCTATTGTTTCTACATACGCAGAGTTTAATAGCATGGATTTCAGCTTGAAAGATAGTGGATGAGGTACCCATGGCTTTATAAATTCTAAAGTTTGGCCCATATACCACCAGCCCCCATCCCATTATCTATTTTCAAAAGGATAGTCGATGTTCTGCCACGTATTTCAACGTTGAAAGGCAGCACGAAATTATACATTTTAGGCATTATATCCGAGTGGGGGATGGACACCTCATACTCCAGGAATTCTTCAAGGATTTTAAGGTGTCCTTGTGGATTGCCAGGGTTGAGTAGATTAAGCCTCCCCCTTCACATGCTGATGCAGAGGTAAGAGGTCCAACATCGCCTCAAGGGCCACAGTAGGGCAGGAGCGTAATGAACCCGTCACCCCCAGGCAAGCAAGTCGCTGCAATTTTTGCAGACTGTGCTGATTATACCCTATGTGATAGATAGGGTATATTAGTTTTGATCCAACGTTTGTATACATATACTCTGAATGTAAAAGCAAATCGATTTAAGCATGTCCGTCTGGCCGTCCGTCCGTCCCTCCGTCTGTATACACGATAACTCGAGAACGAATTGAGCTACAAGGCTGAAATTTGGTATATATTACTTTTAGAAAATTTGTAGATTTCAGTTCGAAAATGGGGCGAATCCCCCCACTCCTCCAATAGGCCGCCATATTGAATTTTTGGATTATTGGGTATAATTCAAATTGGGAACAACGTATAGCTCTCAAATTTAGTAAGGAACAGTTTTATGAGACGCTTAACCAATAAAATGAAAATCGCTCATATTCCCCCACTTCTTGGTCGGGCCGCCATATTGAATTTTTGGATTATTGGACATAATTCGAAGGGGAAGCAACCTATCACTTTAAAGTTTTGTATAGATGTGTTTTATGAGACTCCAAGTCGGAAAAACTAAAATAGACCGCGTCTCCCCACTCCTTGGTCGAACCGCCATATTGAATTTTTGTATTATTGGACATAATTGGAACGGGAAGCAACCTACCAATTTAAAAGCTTGTACAGATGAGTTTTATGAGATTCTAAGTCAGAAAAATAAAAATAAGCCACTTCCCCCCACCTCTTTACTCTGGCTGCCATATTGAATTTCCAGATTATTGGACATAATTCGAAAAGGAAGCTACCTACCACTCTAAAATTTTGTACAGTAGACTTTTATGTGATGAATTATATCATATAGGATATAAATATAATAAGCCTAAGACTGATTATGTATTTTGTTTTTGTTTTACCTTTGGCCACCATATTAAGGCCGCATGTGTAACCATGGGCCATATAATTGCTTGATCGGCTTGATCCCCCAGGTTTTGCCAAAAACACGTCTGCATATCCACAGGGCCGTTGTTACCCTTTCACGAACTCTTTCCAGCTGCAAATTCCAAGTGAGTTTCTGATCCTAGATAATTCCAAGATACTTTGTCTCACTTAAGAATGGGATTAGAGTACCTTCAAGAGAGGAAGGTGTCAACGAGACTCCTCCTCCTCGTCAAGCGTACAATGGCCGTTTTGCCAGGGTTGACTCTCAGGTCCACCTTCTGGCATCAGTCATATACTATATTGAGGGCATTCTGCATAGAATTAGAGACCACCTATTGCCCCTAGTAATGATAACCAGGTCATCTGCATAACCTTGACTATCATAGCCCGCTTCCATTAGCTTTTGAAGGAGTTCGTCAACAACTATAGACCACAGCAAGGGGGACAGGACCCCTCCTTGGGGGCAACCCTTGGTGGCTTGTATCGTCACCGACTCATTTCCAATTTTTTGGCAGCTGAGCATTGCTTCGATCCAGAAGACCCTCGAGGAATCTAATCCTCTTTTAACGGTCGCCCTTTTAATTGATTCGAAGGAAGTATTATCAAACGCTCCCTCAATGTCTAAGAAAGGCAGCCCTCTAAAGGAGTTTCCCTATTTGGTTTATTTTCTACCAGGATATTTATCATAAATTTTACTAAAGTATCTGTACGCCGAAGTTTATTTAACTACTTTGAAACGTTTTCGTTTTAGAAGAAAAAAGGCGACTTTTAATTTGATATATCTGGAGATGTCATATAGCAGCCCTATGAAGGAATTGTCCAAATTGGCCCATTTCCGAACTTGATCTTTCAATTTTAATAAGGTACATAATATGTGTACCAAATTTAAAATCATTAGCTCAAAGTGTTCTGGAGACAGACAGACGGACATCTATTAAACGATTTCTTGTCTTTTACATTAATATGGCAGCATAGTTTATTACTGTGAATTATAAATATTTTTACTTAGTAGTTTAATATTTCATTGTTTTCATAAATGAAAGATTTGTAAGGTTTGCCTATTACAGCTTTCTTTCTTTATTCGAACCCCTTTGAATTTTCTATTAAATGCTTTTGTTCGGCTTGGAATGCAATGCAATGCCGAATATGCAAGAGTGATGCCATTTTTGGAATTCATGGAGAGATTTTTAAGTTCAATGCCTTTACCGGCTTGAGAAAACTTCATGGCAAACAATCTCCATTGCTAGTAATATTGTCTGTCAAGTATTTTTCTATTCTAAACAATAACGGAAAGACTAGATAAATCAAGTACAACAGCAGTAACAAGATTTTCCGCAGTTTGTCAGTACAAAAATCACCGGAATTCATGAGAACATGCCAATTGTGTATTCAGCCTTTGAACTTGTTTTAGCCGAGTTGAACCGCGCAAGGTTATTGGAAAAATTTTATCTTTTAAGAGCTTAATTTTATCTCTTTTGTTTTTTTTTTATTGTGCGTCATCTATCAAGTTTGTGGAATAGGATTTGAGACGTATTAGTAAATTCTTTTATTTAGCACTTGTTGCATTCGTTATAGTTGTGCATTGCTTGCTATTTTAGTTTGCGGAAGTCTTTGGCTGAAGGAAATAAAATGTAGTTTTCATTCTATAGATTACAATGAACAATAAACAGAATATTACATTTATTGCCGTAAGATTTTATTCAGCTAGATAAATTGTTATTTCTAATTTAGTTTATTTTTATGGGCGTATTAATAAAACACTCTTAACCCGTGACGGTCATAAAAACGGACAAATTTAGCTTGAAATTGTAAAACCTTTTTGTTATGTAATTGAATAAGGGTGGTAATATTATTTATTTATGATAATTGAGAAATACTACCAGCGGAATTAATTATTTTTAGAAATTTGCTTGTTGGCCTAATTTTCTGGTATTTTAGTAAAATTTGAATTTAACAGAGCTGCATATTTGGCGATGGATTTAAATATCAATCTGCATCCCAAAAGTTTGTGTTATGTCCCATTATTCAACTGAAAATTGATTCAATGGAGAACTAGCTAATCCGAGCGGTTTCGTCTACAATAGGTAGATAAAGACAAATGTCAAACGAAGAATTTCCTTTGGTGGTAGGGATTTCAAACATACGCTTTTCTAACTGTTTTCAGCAGCATTTTGCATGCCTCACGACCTCATTCAATTCATTGCCCCTGTTGTCACTTTTCGCTCATTTAAATGCTTCTTGTTATTGCCATTTCATTACTCTAGGTACAATTTAAATATAATTATTTCCCTACCTCTCAGAATGTAACCAAAACACATCACATAACCTCTTTATATGAGCTGATAGCTGCCATTTTTCTGCCAGATTCCACTCATCCTAAAAAGCAAGATCAGAAAACTTGCAAATCTGGCAGGAGGGGAAACTGATAGCTTCTGCCAGAAAATTTCAAACATACGGATTTGAACTAAAGATTTTTCAAACATACAGACCTATTCTCAGGTCGCTGATTTCGAATCTCGAGTCGGATATTGGAAATTCAAAATGGCGGATCTAATATACCGGACAAGATTTTCTAAATGTCAACGGAATGTTCACGAAATGGCGAATATAATAAATTTTGGGGTTGCTGTTTATGAATATGATATCAGCTTTTATGAATTCAAGATGACGAATTCAATATGGCGGGTACATTTTTAACAGTTGTATAGAATAGTCATGAAAACAGGTTGTGTCCATTAAAGCAAATTTTACATGAGGGCTGTTTTTTTAAAGCTATGATAATATAAAAATACAAAAGGAATTTCATGTTAAAATTCAAAGAAATTATTACACTTCGACAAGTGGTTAAAAAAATAGAGGAATGGAAAATATTTACAATAATACGGATTTACATCGGTGATTTATTCTTCAGGTGGCTGAGTACGATTATGAAGACAAGTTTTGTAAATTTAGTATGACGGATCCAATATGACGGAAAAAAATTGCTTAATATTTTAATGAAATGTTCGCAAAATGAGAAGTTTATAAGTTTCAGGATTGATTATTAGGAATTTGAGTTTATATTTTATACAAGTTCAATATGATGAATGCAATATGACGGACACCAGTGCAAAAATTCCATAGATTGCAGCATAATGTACAGAGTGCGCTAAAGGTAAAGAGGCGATGGAATATCTACAATAGTTCAGATTTAGGGAAAAACGTTTTGGAAAATAGTTGCAAGGCAAAAAAGGGAGCTTGGCTAAGGGACAAATTTAAAGGTAACTTAAAGGTCACCTTCATTTTTAAGGTGATTCCCCATTTTTCACGTTGAAAATTGGGAGAACCTAGTTTACGTTCCAGTATATGATCCACTTATGGACCAAAGAGATCTACAGGGGTCATTTCAATGTCAAATAAAGCAATTTAACTTAAAGGCTGCGTACATAGATTGCGGATAGTACGATGGCTTACAAATTTGAAGGTCACAATTAATTACAAACGCATTATTTCCATTATTTTAAAAATTATGAATTCCATCAATTTGTCCACGTTTTGTTTAGTTTTGCTTAACCATTAAATAATTCCCCCTCCCACATGAGATGAGCTAAGGGGTTATTAAAAAATTTCGTAACATTCTTAACTACGTATTTGAATAAATGAACTACGCCATTAGTTATAAAATAAATAATAAAAATGAATAAATGAAATACGCCCACGTTCTGCTCAACCAATAAATAATTTTGCCCGCCCACATAAGATGAACTTCGAGGTTATTATTATTTGCCGTTGTCAGATAAGCTTAATGCGAACGACTTACTTGTTGAGTCACACGTACAGTGTATATAACTGCACATATATATGTATATGTATATAATCTAAGCATTAAACTTGCAAATCTAAGCATTAAACGTTTTTTCTTTTCTATACAAGTAATGTTTTTCTGCTGCAATTAAGTCTGATAAATTCTCACAGGTGGGGAGTACGCCAATATATCTTAAACAGAAATCTGTAATTTTATACTTAATTTATTGAAAAATTTCTTCTGACAAAAAATATGAATAACGTACATATATGGTTGGGTAAGGCGTGGGCCAATTTCATTTGTAGTTACGGATACTGCCCTACGGAAATTTGGGTAAAATTATTTATTGGTTGTGAAGAACTGAGTAAATCCTGGGCAAAATTATGGCTTATTTATTTAAATACGTAGTTAGGGATGCTAGGGAAAGTTTTTGATAACCCCGTAACAAATAATTTTATATAAATTAAAATTTAATATATCTATGTAAAAGGCCTACTCTCTCCTATTTTCTAAAAATATACATGCGTGGGAATTGCAGTCGACTGCAGAAACTGAAATCTTGAACAGGCCCGATATCTTTCCTGAAATTTAATTACAAATTTAACATAATTTATACCTATTAATGTGTTGAACCTCCGTTGTTTTGGATGACTTCAAAAATTCTCATTTCATCAATAGATATAGAGTTCCAGAGCAACTTGATTGCAGCGTTTAATTTTAAAATTGTGCTAAATTGACATTGGCATAAATTCTTCTCGTTAAAATCCCGCACAAGTTCTTAACGGTGGTCTGTACTCCTTGATGGCCAATCTAGCACATTTATAATTTTGTCAAAAAACCAGATTTTCAATTTTGAGCTTTGTGAACAGCATAAACAGAATTATGTGAAATTTTGTTCACATAATTCTTCAGCCCTTTCCACCATAATATTGTTTAGCAAATATATATACATATCTGCACTTATTGTTGAGGGAAAAAATGAAATTTCTCTTTTTCCTTCAGCACAAAATCTCGCCCACGCCGTGACACTTATTTCTTTACTGCCTCTTTTATTTTCTTACCGTAACAGTAGTGCGAAAAACCGTCTAAATTAAATTGAATTAAATTTTTGAAGTGATATTCACTTCGAAGAACACTTGAAAATGTCCACGTGAATAGAAAATTTCTTTCTAGGTGAAAAGAAAGTGTTTCGATCACAGCAAGTCAACTTGATCATCGTCAGTGCGCCGATCGACTTGCCTGGCAGAGACACCACAACAAGTAGTCACAAATTTTCTATTACTTTGAATAATTTCACAAGGAAATTATTACAAATCACATGAGGGAGAATTATTAGTTCAAAATCCTAATGAAAATTGATCTTGCCAAATGTGACCACCTGTGACAAGGACGAGGGGCGGGCTCCAAAAATCATGAAATTCGTGTGACGTAATTATACGTAAATAATACTTTATGTATGGCCCCTTATGAATCTTTTTGCATGGCTGTGTAAGGGACGGTCTCTAATTCTCAAAAGCCCTCCAACGCACAATTTTGTTAAGGTGTCCAGAATTGCGCACAATATGGCGGAGATTTTACGCTGAGACTTATTTTGGTAGATACATACCTTGACTTGATAGTAATAGCGGAGAAAAAAAGGAGTAAAGGTAAGCAGATGCTTAAGAGATTGTTGCAATTCTTTAGAATTATCAGTTTTGTCCCAACTTTTCGTCGCACACAAATGCTTTTGTTGATGTATTAAATGCACTAGAGCCTCACCTAAAATATGTTCATCAATCCCAAATATCATAAAATTCTATAAAAAGGTTGATAGGCTACTTACTCTATTGGAATTTCAATGACAAAACAATGTCTAGACACGTCTTTTAATTAAACTGCTTATGCATAATTATATTAAGTTCGTTAAAACCAATTTGCCTCAAAGCCTGGCGAGTTGTAATTTGAAGATAATGATATAAAATCGTTTATTAAATTCACTTCTATCAATAATATATGCATTGTACTCATTTTCAGCAACAGAGAATTTTTCTAATCTAATCAATTAGAATTTATTAATTATTGAGTAAAATTTATTTATTTATTAACATAATATGGCGAGCAAGCTCGATACCAGGCCAGCATAAATCAAACAAAATCCCCAGAAAGCAACATTGTATATATTTACTCGACAAAGATCGGTATATGTCTAGTTCTTATCAATCACATTAATCCACACTCGGTCAAGGCAGCAGCGCTCGACCAGCCATCCCTCTTTGCAGCTAATAAGACTCAGACAAGTTCTTATCAGTCATATGAATCCACAATCAGGCAAGGTAGCGACGCTCGAACAGGCAATCAAGTCAACTTTGCAAATATTCAAAAACGACCTTTTAAAAATATGTTTACGGCTCTGGTTTCATGCGCGCCTGGTATTAGCCTATGGGAATTTCACAATAGCATCCAGATATCTCGAAAACCGTTGCTCGTAGACGATTTTTAATAAAAATTTTATACCCCGACAGTACCGATACCCTAACTGAATACACCTTTCAGAATCCATCGGTGGCAAAAAATAGTGTAACATTATTAATCAAATTAATTAATTATTGGCAATATTCTCAAAAAAATTATTGTCAATATTCCCAAAATTCCCATTAGCTTCGCGAAGCAAGAGATAAGGACCGCCGATAAGAGGTCCTAGCAATGCAAATCTTAATCAGAGTGATTAGCTATCCCTGATAAAATAAAACTACTCCATCTAGAAAATCCATAGGCAGCAAATATAATATTATTAACTTTAACCACCGCTAATAACGCAAGTCACTATATCACATTATACAACGCAATATCGATTACGCAATATCGAGAACAACACGGCAGGGCAGGGGTAGAGACAGTGAAAGGTGCAGGGGCAGGGGACTCGTTTCCATTCAATATATTACGACTTCCGGACAACTACCTAATATCAATGCAAACCGGAAATGGGAATCCCATTTGAACTGGGTATGGGAATCTCCTATGACGTCATCTCAAGGTCAAAGTTTTTTCTCATGGTCATGAGCCAGACAGTCGTGACGTCACAACTGTCTGGCTCAACCGTCCTAATACCTACTAATCTGAATTATTTGCAGTGTCTGTGCTTTCATCTACTTGCAAAGAAAAAATGAGCTTTTTGGTACCTTAGAAACCAGTGCTTCTTCTAAATTTTTTGCCATGTCATTGATTCTTCGTTTAACTGGTATTATTAGATAATGTTATCGCTTTTCTGATTAATAAAAAAATTAATTGGCTTACTAGAGTAATTAGAATGATGAGTTGTTTCAATTTTGACGGTTTTATGCAAATGCTTATGGCTACCGACGGCAATAAAACCGAACTTTAAACTTTTTGTTGTTATCATGCAACTCATCATCAGTTAAAATGCCATCAGCTTTTTTTTAGTACCTTTGCTTGTACTTGGTTGATCATCACTTAAATTGCTGGATTTTTTGATAAGCCATTTATCCATATTAAAAGGGATTGGATACACTTTTATAAAAAAATGTTTTAATAATCATGAATGAGAAAATGAGCGGCTTCTTTTTATTTGGCTGGTTAATTGATTAGCACCACTTTTGAGAACAAAAATGCAGGTGAAAATCGGCTGGCTGAAGGATTATCTGGCTGATGTAATCCGGGGTAGTTGGCGAGCACCTCTGAAACCCGACGAAATCCTCTGCTTACTCGTTTTTGTTAAATCGGACGGTGTTGGCCTGCTAATATTTTTGCCACTATGCAGTTCTTTGGTGTCGATCGTAAGAGATTTGCTTCAAATGATCTTGAGTTAGAATTCAGAATGCACGTGGAATCATGCACTTTCGCTCCCTGTGGCAGATTCTGCGAATTTTATATTATTGATGTTTGCGGTATGGTAAAAGTTGATAAACATTTTACCCGCTACTGCTTGAGCTGGTCAATGCGAGAGAGACGGATTTTGAAAAAACCGGCCAAGTGTGAGTCGGATTCGCGCACGAAGGGTTCCGTACCATTATCTATAAAAACGGCAAAAAAATCATGTCTGTTGTATGGGAGCCCTCCTTAAATATTTGTTTTATTTTAATTTAATTATTTATTTTTAAAGTGAATATATAACTAAATATTCTGTGAATATTTCAAGCGTCTACCTGTTGCCGTTATCAATATCGAGCAAAAACGATCAAAAGAATCACGTTTGTTGTATGGGAGCCCCCTTAAATATTTATTTTATTCTGTTTTTTAGTATTTGTTGTTATAGCGGCAACAGAAATACATCATCTGTGAAAATTTCAACTGTCTAACTATCACGATTCATGAGATACAGCCTGGTGACAGACGGACGGACGGACGGACAGCGGAGTCTTAGTAATAGGGTCTCGTTTGTTTTACCCTTTGGGTACGGAACCCTAAAAACCAAAAACTATATCGTAGTAAAAATAAAAGGCCAGGTGACCAGATAAGTTTCCACGTTTGAATCGATACTCGATCATTGAAATTTGAATTTTGAATTTGTGTAGCCGCTACAATCCCTAAATCCCTTTAGAATTACATTATTTTAAAAAAAAAAGCGTGAAAATAATCAGATTTTCTAAGTAAAAAATGGCCATTTCATGGGGTTTTTTGTAGAATTCCAGCGGGGTACTAAATACCAAATGTAGCCCTCGAAATTCCAAGTGGGCCAAAGTATTTTTCGCACTGAATAATTGACAGTACTTTATTCATAAAAAATACTTCAATTTAAAAAGTGAGTCAAATATCATTTATCGGTTTTTTATTTGAGTTAACTATAAGTCGGTATTTTTAATATAGATAGAATATATATTGGTGAATAAATTGCAGGATATAATTCATTGGCTGGATGCTGAGCAAAGTCCTGTCACGCATCGAAAGGGCTTTTGTGTTCACGAAAGCTCATGGTCAGGCAAACACTTACCGATAATTCCTATTGTGCGAAAATTGAAGTAATATGCACCATAACTTCAGGCAAACCAAACCCAGTGAGTTTTGGTGAGCCGGGATGAGCCTATCCTTTTGCATGATAATGCACGGTCACATGCCTTAAAAACGACGATGGAAAAACTGATTCATTTGGAAGTTTTTTCTCTCCCACCATATTCGCGTCACCTTTCTCCAACTGATAACCAACCACCTCTTCTGTAGTTTAAAGCATCATCCTTCTTTGGCATTAATTTTGTAATTAGTCAGATGATGATTTTCGAAAGGGTAATGGTTTATGTTGTTTTCTATCGTATGCCCAAATAAATGGCACACCATCCTACTCAGCTGAAAACTTGCCGTAATCTCTTTCAAACTATAGAATATATTTCCTACCGGGATTATAATAACCCTGATTTTGCTTCATTGGATTCTGAGTGCTCTTCCTTGCCTTGGGCTGCTATATTTGATTGCGCCTCAGTCGACGACCAAGTATATCTCTTTACCTCGTTATTGTTTGATAAGTATGTTCCAATTAAAACTAAAGAAGTTGCGCCCATAAGCTGCCCTTGGTTTTCCGAAAGAACAAAAACCCTTATATGTGAACGAGAATACTTATATCAACGAAGTAGATGCCTCAAAACTGCCGAGTCTAGACTCTTATATAAAGCTTCCCGCAATAGAGTAAATGCAGCGATAAGGCAAGCAAAAAGAGTTTATTATAGCTCCAAACTGTACGCTAACATTAATCCAAGAGTTCTGTGGCGGAATCTACGACAGACCAGAGTATGTGGGAAAGATCGTGCTGTTTGCAGCTTTGACCCGGATGAGCTTAATGTATTTCTTACCTCCAGTAATAACATGCCAGTTGCAGGTCCTGATGGCTCATATCCTGTCCCTCTGAGTCCATCAGAGGCTAATTATTCTAACAACTCTAACAGCCATTTCACCTTTCGTGGGGTTAACTCGATAGAACTCTATTTAGCCATGATTTCGATCAAGTCCGATGCAATAGATCCGGACAATCTATCACCACGTTTTATCAAGCTCCTGTTCGCCATCATTGGTAACTACTTGCTTCACATAATAAATTCGTGTCTAATGTTATCTTCGTTTCCCAGTAGCTGGAAAACAGCGAAGGTCCTACTAATCCATAAAAAGGCCTCACCAGAATCTCCAGCGGATTTCCGTCCAATTAGTTTACTGTGCTTTCTTTCTAAAGTTTTTAAAGTACTGACATGTTGGCAGTCTGGTTTTCAGGCCACGCATTCTTATGAGACGGAGGCGCTTTGAATCAGGATAAGTTAACAATATTAGTCCTTCTGGACTTTTCTAAGGCTTTCGATTGCAGAAGCTCTCTACTCACGCTTGATGAATAATTTTGTGTCTGGACGCAGCCAGGTGGTCAAGGTGGACAATAATATTTCCAAACCGTTGTTCTTCTTGCGCGGTCCATATTAGGCCCTCTATTGTTCAGTTTGTTTATAAATGACCTACCGACTGTGGGTCAGGACGCCTGTGTCCACCTCTACGCTGACGACGTACAGCTATATCTAAGTCGGCCAATAGCGCTTGCCAAGGACTGTGTGGAGCGTGTTAACTTAGACTTGGAGAGAATCTATAATTGGACCAGAACCAGACTATGTTGCGGAGGGGATGAATAAGGCTGCCAAAGGCAGCCTGAAAATAGCTGCTAAACAGCTGAAGATGGAAAGCTGTGCCCAGGACTAGCTCAAGGCCGTGAAGGCCAGAGCGGAGGACTCAAGCGAGCCTCATGCTCTAGGCTGAGCTAGCCCAGGGCACGCGGAGACAGGCACGAAGGCG
>QYTT01092173.1:4032-40121 GCA_006980735.1 Dasypogon diadema | reverse complement strand
TGTCAGTGGCGATGCATGCTACCGGATTCTTCTTTTGTTTACAGGCTGGGCTATGGGAATCAATTTGCTGCTGAACAAATTTTAGCGGGTATGAGCGTCGCATGATTTTGCGGATTTGCTTTGTTTAGCAAATTCCGTTTGCCCCTTTTTTTTCTTTTTTTTCTTTCGATGTCTCCAGACCATGGGGTTTTGTAGTTTTCTGGGAAGCGGATTATGTGAAATTTGATGAATTTAATTTTTCCAGGTGTGGGAAGGTGGCTTCTGGGATTAATTTCCCACAACAGGGGTAAGTATGGTCGTGAGCAATTCCTGTGGGAGGGAAACCGGTCGGTGGACCCCACTTCTAAGGAATTAAGAAAATTGAAAAATTTTAGAAAAAAAAATTCTTTTGCCGTGAAGGCGGATAAGTGGCAGGCACGAATCTCTTGTCCAGCAAGGGACAAGGATTCGCGCTTTCGCCAAAGGCGACCATAACAACTAAACCTACTTCTGCTAAACCCTGGAAAATTTCAAGGTATTGTTTTTTGCAATAGCGCTCTTAGTGAGTCTGACGTTCTCCCAATATTTCTAAATGGTTTCCCGTTACCAACGTTAAGCAGGGTGACCAACCTTGGGATCGTGTTAAACTAACAAATGAAATGTTGTGACGACGTTAAGAGGAGACATGGTAAAATTTATGGTGGTTTGCGAAGGCTATGGCTTTCAGCTAATATTTTATCTTATAATAATAGGCTAAAACTTGTTAATGTATTAATTATGCCCCATTTTCTCCTCGGAAGTTTGATTTTTCCTAAGCTGGATAGTATAAGTGCACGTAAAATGGAAATAGCATTCAATGATTGTATCCGCTTTGTTTTCGGTCTGTGTAGATTCGATCATGTTTCGCCATTTCGGTCTCGATTGCTCGGCTGTTCCTTAGATTCTTATCTAAAGCAAAGGGCTCTAACGTTCTTATATATAAGTTGCTAGCATCCAATAAACCCGAGTATCTCAAACAATTTTTGTTTTCATGAGATCACAGCGTAACAGAAATATTCTTGCGCCGAGCTTTCAATCATGGAGGGTAATCCGTTTGTGGAATACCCTTCGTTCTAGCATTCAGTCTGCGGGCTCAATCGGCGCATTTAAAGCACTTGTTACAACTCATTTTGCCTAGTACCCTAGTATACATTAAGTAATCTTGAACGGAATTCAGCATTATTTTACCTGCTACATTTGTTACTCTTGAACTTTCATATAGTCTATAACCGAATTTTTAGTTAGTACGTAAATAAGATTGTGAATCTTTTTACATTAGCCAGTAATAAAGTTATTGTTATTGTTATATTGTCCGTGTTTTATGTCTCTTAGCTTTTATCTTTAATGCTGACTGGAAAAGAGACGGATCTGCAAAAATAAATAATAATGCTTGAAAACGATCACGCTATGTTGGTTAAGGACAAGCATTTCTAAGTTTTAACACATGCGTTAGAAAATGACATTTGCTTATACTTATTTAGTGAATAAATCTAGAAGAATTACTTAGTTCTTTTAGATTTAAAAAATTTCTTTTTGACGTTAAAATATTTTTCTAAAATTAATAACTTTTCACCATCATTAGATCATTTTTAAGAGTTTTGTATAAACTAGGAGACCTCTGTACAATTGCACAAATTGAAGGTATATGAGTGACATAACGTTTTTATATGTTCCCTCAATTTGCACCTTAAATTTCAAATTGCGTTTTTTTCAGAGGTATCCCCTGTAGGCCTAATCCTCCCGTGAAAGGAAGCAATAAAAAGACACTTGCAAAATATTTTACCATGCGGAATAATGAAATGAAAAAAGTTCCAATAAATCCATGTATTGCATACTCATCGGTGGCAAACACCGAACTTAACACCAAAGTTACTCAGGAACGCAACCCCAAAATAATGAACACAACCCCGAACTGATGCGGATCAGTGTTGCCATTATAAAATTTCAAGAAAAGCTCGATAAAACACCATATAAAAAAAGTAGCTGAAATACAGAACCCAGAGCTTTCTTTGTATAATTAATATATAGATTAATTGTATATAAAAACTATCCGGTTATTATTGAAACCATTCGGCGCAAATTCTAACAAAAATGAAGAAGGTAAGATTGAACCAGATTAATTCATGAATGTAATGGATTGTTTCATTTTCACCTTCTCCTAACCGGACATTTCCACTTGGCCGACAAATTGAAAAATTTTTGAAACATTTATTTCAATTATTGACACGAAAGAAGCCATCGTCTGGGACTGTAGACGAACCAGTGATCTCCTGATTTCTAGTCGCGTACTTTGACCGCTGAAATACTCAAACAGATAACTGTCCTCGTGCTAACTATAGCCTGCCTACAACGCCACAATTTTGCTTTCGGCTGACTTTTTATGTCAGTATCGATGAAAGCTATTAAGAAATTCCCAAGGTTTTACTTTCTACAATAAACATTTTTCAACTTTAACCAATTGATTTTCTGAAGCATTTATTAAATTTCAATGATGGTAAATTTTTGAAACATTTATTTCAATAATTGACAGGACGATGGCTTTTTTCGTGTCAATAATTGAAATAAATGTTTCGAAAGTTACCATCATTGAAATTTAATAAATGTTTCAGAAAATCAATTTTAACCAAGTTCAGTTGGTTAAAGTTGAAAAATGTTTACTCTAGACAAATTGGAAGTTACATTTAGTGGCCGCTTAAGGGAGATTCCACTGGATATGGCGTTTTTGTATTTTATATTTCACTTTGAATATAATTTTAACATTCTTAAACTAAAAAATGCACAAAATAAGGTAAGAAACCATTACTAACTGCAAAAAGATTAAAAGTATGAACTATTTTTGAGTTGTTGACTAAATGCGTCTATAAAAAAATAATTTACTTTGGCCCATTTTAAAGGAAATTTCAAGGGCTACATTTGGTATTTAGCACCCCTTTGGAATTCTAAAAAAATCTATGAAAGGGCCATCTTTTGCTTAAAAAATCTGATTTTTCACGTTTTTTATTACAATAATGTAATTCTAAAGGTCATAAAGGTTTACAATTTATCCGAAAAAATTCTGTATAATCGATTATAGTCTCCTACGTGTCTCTGAGATAGTTATAACCAGAAAAGTTTAACCTGATTACGTACGATATGACTGATAGAATACAAAAATCAATTTTGTGCTCTATAGATATAGAAGGAGGAGAGAAATATAAAGTGTACGCTCTCCATTTTTTTAGGGATACTTGAAAAGCTACAGGGTTGAAGTGATTAAACCACTTTAATATAAATGGACAAAATGTCAAATTTAAAATTTGAAACAATTTTTGGACAGTGGATGAAAACCTATTTACCGCGTACATATTTTACGTTAAATGGATAAAAGCATTTAATTACGTCAATATAGATGATGCTGCTTAATTCATATTTATATATTTAATTTAGGACAAGTGATAAAAAAATAGTAGGAAAATCATGTTTTTACATACATGTAAAAAAGTGTAGTCAATGTCGAACGGATATGTGTTAAATTCCCAAAAATCTACTTTTCTACACACATGTAACTTTTGCAAGTTGCGTGAATTTGCGTATTATGTACAGGTCCTTAATATCTGCCTGAATGCCTACACACTGTCTGCCACAGAGCAGTGCACTTGTTGTGCTAAACAGAACACGAAATCTCTATGCTTTTTTCCAAATTCGCAAACGTCCATGAACCTATTGCATCATCCTGACTTTGAATATGACTTTGAATATGAGTAAAGATTATTTTTTACAAGCGTATTCGTTAATTTGTTTTTTTCCTTTTTTAATGGGAGAGGGAATCTATTGAGTCAGTCATGGGTATTACAGAGTAAGTAATTTAAAAACGAAATGTTATTAGCATTTTCAACCAATAGGTAATAATGATATAGGATTATTCTAAATTTCTGCAATTGTTTAATATGTATTTACTTTCTTACCAGTATATAAGGGGAGAAATGTAGAAAATATTTTAAGAATTCTAATCCGTTTCTAATGTAAGAAGTGGCATAATAATAATAAATGTAACAAAAATTCAATATTCCTGGTTTAAAACCACCCATAAATCAAACAGAAAAATACCATAAAAACCATGGACCAGTTCATAACGCATGGTTGCGTAACCTGCAAAAGATACTTGTATGTAGATAAGTAGGTTTTTGAGAATTTGGATTATTAAGGCTTTATTAAGGATATATAGCTTTTCTACAAAATGTGCGATTTGCAAATATGCGCAACCATGCTTTAATGAACCGGCCCCATATTATACTGGAAATTAAAAAGTGTTGTGCTTTTATATCTATACTCCTCATAATGGTTACAAAAACTCTTACCAATACGAGATATTAAAATGGTGAAAATAAACCCAAAAAACTTCCGACATATAATTGTCAGTAAAACTTATTTTAATTCTGATTAATTAAGTTAGAATCAGCCTCAAATATATAAAAACTTACATATAAAGACGACTGGCTGGGGAAAGAAGAGATTTACCCAAAATTAAATTTAAATAAGAAACTAGTTATAATGAATATAAAATGAGTAGAAAATGAGTAGAGAATGATTAAACAGAAGCCTCAGATTTGATGCAAATCTCTATACTGGTTATTCTTATTATTTATTTACATAATAACAAACTTGCTTATGAATAATATTTAAAACCAGAATTCGTGACAATTTTTTGCCATTCACTTTAGAAATGCCAAATTATCACTAATGATGATTGATTTTTAGTCAGATTATTTGAACAGATAAAACTCAAAGGTTAAGTAAAAAACTCGCTTAGTCCTTTTTTAGATTTTTTACTTTACGCAAACAGTTACTACAGATTTTTAGATTAAAATTCAAATTCATATAAAAACTGAATATGATGGATGATTAAGTCAACATTTTATGCGTCCACATATTTAACCAACCACCAATTATCGATTATTCCTCAATAAAAAGATCACTGTAGCGTAATTTTGAGAATACTCTTTTTATAATTTTTCTCGAAATGCGTCCAAGAGCTTCAGAGATTGACTGATTTAAAGAGTCAAATATATTGTCGAAATTTGTATTTAATATTTGATTTGCCGCATCACATTTTTCTTTATTCCCGTCGAATAAATTTTCAAAATTAACAGAACCACCTTTTTGCTTCAATTGAAATTCCAAATTTTTTGGTTCAATAGATTCCACGCCATCCTTGGTGAATTCTTCACCATCAAAAGCTATGTTCATTTCCACATTCGCTGAAAAAAACCATAGCACAAATAACTTCAATATTATTGGGTAATTTGATCTAGTTACCAAGTGTAATATTGCATTTGCCTTCACCTACAATGTTCATCGAATTAAACAAACCATTCATTTTGTAATCACCAGTTAGGTTTAAAATATCTTTTGTGAAGTGGAATTCATGTCGTCCGCTTGGGTCTTTTCCAAAGCCTCTATAACAATACTTTACTAGTATTTAGTTTATTTGAATTAGTTTACTTACTTCACTTCAACTACTTCTAGTTTTTTCAATCCGGATATGGCAACATTTTGGAAATTTATATTCGCGTCTTTATGTTTAATATCTAGCTTTTTGATTTTTAAAGGATCGAGTCTTACCAGCCCTATGTCCGGGTCACCTAAGAGGGCATATATACGTACATATCTAAATATAAATGGAAATATAGTCCTTACCTTTATATCTTCTATGGAAGATATGTGTGATTATGTCTTTGATACATTCAGTGTCACCATATTTACATCGCTCTATATGATCGGCTAAAATCAAGAGTAATTTTTCTTTGTAAATTAGGGATAATCATTTCTTTTAATATGTACATTAACAATCTCGTTAGAAATGAGCCGAATTAAATACTTCTGTTACTCGATTAAAAAAAGCACTATGCGCAAATCCTAGAGGCAATGAGTAAAAGAAAATTTTGTCCTGATTTTGTTTAGCTCTCAGAAATTGAAATTAAATATTCAATTGTCCTTCTTACCTGCTGTATACGGGCAAATAAAAACATTGGTTTGATAGTGGAACTCTTGCAAGAGTATAAAATAAAGCGTACATGTTTTCAGGATACTCTCTTAGGTTAGAGAACATTTGTATGATGTACATAGCATGACAAATGTTGGAGTTTTTTGTGAAATTTATACCGTGCAACATCCCAGTGGATCAAAGGCAAATTTGTAGAGCTAAGACTACAGCTGTACCGGATTTATAGTAAATACCATGCCATACTATTATTATCTCCGCTGCCGTAAGCACTTTAAGAGCTATATTTGCTCGATGGTAGCAACCCCGCCGCTGAGACGGCGTCATGTAAGGAAGTCTACATTAGTTCGGTGAACTCAGTTTTTTCCTTTTTGCTAGCCTAAGTGTAAATAAGTCTGGTTAAGTGTTGTGAATCGATCCTACTCCAATGAAATTAGGACGGGGACGTAATCCTGTCATACAGACAACCCGTCGAAATGAGTTGTTTAATTTTCACGCCGTGGATATATGTAATTCTAGAGAATTTCAGGGATAGGCGCGCTCGGTTAAGGTCTTTTCAGGGGTTGAATCGTTGGGCAAGATTTAAGTGAAGAAATATTTAAAGTGAAGAATAAATTTTGGAATGAGTCGATTTGTGTACATAACTTCAGCTTGTCTCCATGTTAAATTTAGATTTTATTGACCATACCACGCTCCTGTAACAATTTCGATGACCTTTAGGGGACAGGCCGAAGTTCAAAGATTTTGATAAATCAGTCTACTTTTTCATCAAATGGATCAGTTTTCCAGTTTGTTTTTTTCTCGTCATAGAATAAATTAAAGCGGGCCACAAGCATCTCATAAACAGATCTATATAACGGCTTAATTATATTGGAAATCCGGTTGTGCCCATTAGCTAATTATACAGATAGTTTATTATTTAACCTGGAAAGGTCGTAAAATACTAGATCAGTGCAACCTAGCAAAACGTGTCAAATAAAAAGGAAAACTATATTAATACCTCAGTCCGCGAATGTTTGTCAAAATGAAAAAAAAACTCTCAGCGGATAAACACTATTAATGAGTACGTTAACCCTGGAATAGAACAGTTTCGCCTGAAATTCGCATTGAGTTAACTTATCGGTAATTTTCCAATTTTCAGTATTTAAGTTACACATTGTCATATTGTTATCTAGTTAGGCTATTGATATTCCCCTAAATTAAGTCACTTTACTTAATTTCTTGTATTACCTTAGAGATACCCTTTATACTCTTTGAACTGGTGAAAAGTGGGCATGATATTTGATGTATACTGAGGAAAAGTACGATTTACCGCGAATGTATTTCAGGTATCCTTCTTTAGAATTAAAGCAGATGAAAGAGTTAATGGATATTAATGCGTTTTTATAATTTTGAAGATATATGCTTGTCTTTATTATGTCATAAGTAAATTATGAGAGTCAATTGGAATGGTAGTAGGAATGTATTTTAGACAAACTAGCAAAACCAAAAAAAAAAAGTGAATATAGAACCTATTATGAGTATAGCTTATTGTGAGCTGGCCCTGATCATGGGTACGATCAGAAAGTAAGGTATTGAATGAGAGTCGTAATAGCAACTGGTAAGGGCGTCACGAAAACCATGGTTCTGGGGGAGGATTGTGTAGCAATCATTAGCTTTTGTTAAACATTGAAAAAAGGAAAATTTTTTTTGCTTTCTCTACTTTTATGCTATCACCATATTGCCCAACACAGGGACTGCTCTATCGAAGAAAATTAAGCTGGTCAAGGGCGAACAGATAGGACTCAACTCATACCGTAGACTAGGCTTATACCTACATATGTATACGTGAACTATTTTTTTTATTGTTTAACTACCCCATCCTTTATAGTAGCGTAGTCCCGTATTTATATCCTATATTGCTTTAGCTATGTCCGTTTTTGGATAATGTTAAAGGAAAAATCATTATGTTGGAGTAAAGTTTTGTTGGTGCTCGCTCGCGCCCATGATGCCCTCACTCCATTTTCTCGGACGACTTTTGCTCTAGTTTTCAGCTAAGTACCGCCGGACGTCATAGGGTGGTTGGGGCTCGGCCAAGGTGGAGTCATTTCCATTGGACTCCCCCCACGGCTAAGCAGGTGGGAGAGGGACCCCCCGAGTCTGGGCTTCCCTTTTCCTCCTCATTTTTTTCTGATAATTTTTGGTTATTATTTTTTCCCCCTTTTTTCATCCTTGTTCCTTTTCTGCCACCACTCCTACACATAGACCCATTACAAATATTTAAGTAGTAGTAGTTTTATTCCCCATCCACGTAGTAACAATAATAATTTACTTGTTGGATCTAGTACCTACAACATATTAGAAAATAAAATATGTCCCTGAAAAGTTGAAGCAGGTATTAGAAAGTAATTAAAAATGAAAAAGTAAATAAACAGAACACATGAAAAATTCCCATGCTTATAATTTTTAGTTAGATTAAAATTACAACAAACGACATAAGTTTAGATGGGTGGCCCATTAAAAAGTTTCCTTCAGCATATTTTCTAAATCGGTTTCCTAGTATCTTCTTCTTAATAAATGTCATTCGTAGTTAAAATAAAAAGTATAATTTTAACAATAAATAGTTTTATAAAATTTGACTGTCATAATCCATGTGTCTCATTAAATCCTTAACCTGTTAACTACGCTTTTGCTCTTTTGCGATGTACGCTATACGATTGTACCCAGTTTAACTATTTTTGTCCTTTTCACAGTTACGCCTGCGTTAATAGTGTTTTTGCTCGTTTTACAAACTGTGCCGATCATCTGAATAAGAAAAAGATACTGGGCCACCCAATCAGATTTGTTCCAACGATTCTTAAGTACATATTTCGATCGAGTCCAAAAATGAAAGTTCGAGAGGGGAGAGTTCAATTGACAAATAGTCTGTATAAAATAGAAACGTTCTTAAAACCTGGGAATTAACAAATCTGATCATATATTAGAGAGCAAGAAACAAAACCGATTACATTGATATGAGGGCTTTATGCTAGTACTAGCTTGCCCGTACCAGGCGTTGCCCGGGATACCCGTGATTTTACACCCAACTTCCCATCCTCCCACCCCCCTTCTTCTATATCCTTCAATTTTCCCATATTCCCACCTTCACATACCCCCATCATCTCATTCTGCCCTCTTTTTCTCGTCTTTCGATCTTCCCAATTTCCCATCCTCCCAATTTCCCATATTCCTATTCTCCATCTTTCCATCTCTCATTTCCCAATTTTCCCTCTATTTTATAATAAGGGTGTGTGCGAAATGCGGCTAAATTTGGCTATGAAATGAAATATTCTCCCAAGAACATTCTTGATAAATTTCAATCCCGAGAAAATTTTTGCAGACCATTATTAATAATAATACGAAATTAAAAGATCAGACACTAAATTACAAATACAGAAGAAAAACATATCGGAGAACTACTCATTGCCACTTTTTGTGCTGCACCAAATTTACACAAGTAAACTAAGAAGCTGCAATTTCTACACGTGCAGTTAACTATGTAAACGAAGAAATTTCATTTTTGATTATTTTGACTCCACAAGACTTTTTTTTTTGAATTTCTGAACGTGTGGAATCGTGCAAATCTCAAAAACTTTTAGATAAAACTTCTGTCAAAATTTCATATACAATCATCATATACAATCGTCCCATATACAAATTTTATTTAAATTAACTTTCTCAAATTTTGGAACCATTAAGTCAAATAGATTGTTAACAGAATTCTGTTCAGATTTACTAACACTTTTACAGGAAAAATCCTTCAAAGCTTGATATAAATTTTTCGCATTGCAAATTTGTAAGTTTTATGTAATACTTACGAATCTGTTTTTCGCCTAAATTACATCTGAGAGTTGTAGAGATGAGAAATATCAAAAATGCCAACAGCTTCATGTCAACTGTTCACAGTCGTCGTTAATATGCTTGCAAACTTCAACAGTTTTAAGCCACGCAAGATGCTAATTTATGCTCGAAACAATTAATTAATGCTAACTGGAATTTTCACTTCCTCTTTATTTTCGACGTACGACAAATGTAAACAAAACAAAAACAATGTCAAAAACAATAATTGTTTTGTTTCACAAGTCCAGGATAAATAGAAAATTAATTTAAAAAAGCCATTCAATATTTTCAAAGTATCTGTCACTTTTTTACGGTCATCGATTTGTATTCGGATTTTGTCAATATTCTATTTATTCTTATTATTGATGCTAAAACATTTTTAAAACATCGATTTTTTATTTTTTAGTATTCCAAGAATTTACTAGTTTATTATAATAATTGCATTAAATGAACAAAACACAAAAAGGGCAGCTTTAAGAAAGAAATACTTTTTATTAGTCAAATACTTTTTATAATTTCTCATAATGGTGACGAGCAGTTTCTTTATTATTAAGTATTTATGATGACTTATTTCTATACGACCGATTTGAGCTGCTTAATACCCAGGTAAAAATATTTGCACCTTTGAAGAGTACTGATTCCAATTCTTTGGAATCTTTCTCCTACAAAGCCCCCGTAAAGTTTGTAAGGAGCTAGGATTTGAATTTAGGTATACTCATAATTATGTAAATTCAAGTAATTTATTTTGTCGCTTATCGTTTACAACATTTAGTTTTAGCTAATCCTATTTCTATCCTATTCCCTACACTAATTTCTCTAATCTGTCCCTTTTTATTTTCAGTCTAAGCTTTTCTATAATTTTAACACTCCTTTTCCTTAAGTTTCCTATGTTCCTCGCTCACATCCTATTCGGCCTCTCCTTAATTTCTTTCACTTGGTGTCCTTTCTTCTTTATCATGGTTTTCCAGTCTTCTTACTTTGCCGCTTTCTCCTCCTTTTCCTGTTCTTTTGTTTAAAACTTTGCTTCCCCTTTATTCGAAATCTACTATCCCCGCACTATCCACACACACTATCTCCTTTTCAGCTCCTTCGATTCTCGATCACGTCTTGCTGGTAAAGAAAAAGTGAGTACCCTCTGGTTTTCGCGAGTTTTTCATCTCGTCTCTTTTCTCCCTCTTCCGGATCAACCTCTCTCACTTCTCGACTTGCAACTGCTATCTTTGCCGGCAAATTTGAAAACTCTCCAAACTTTAAAGACTCCTGCTGGCCAGTGCTGCTAACACTTTGGAGCAACTCCAGAACCATAAACCTTTTTATTTCTTGCTTTGTTTTTAAATTAGAATGCCGCCGTTCGTAGGTCCTTAAACAAAGTGTGTAGGATTAATTTACTAGCATTTATTTGTGGAAGATTCTATAAGTAAATAACTATTTTCAGTATTTTTTTTCAAAATTTTGGGCTCAGTAGTTTCAGAGATAAGGAGGAGGGATTTTCTTGAATAACTTTAAAACTATTTATTTTAAAATTATAAAAAAATATATTTGAGACAATATAAAATTTATATTTAATTTGATATGTCACACGGTACAATTTGCAAAATTTTTTTTTTAAATTTTCTAATTTGGCCCCCAAAAGTGATCCCCCACGTCCGTGTTTGTGTACCAAATTTCAACTTAATCGGTCCAGTAGATTCGGAGCAAATTGGCTGTGACAGACGGACAGACAGACACACGAGTGATCCGATAAGAGTTCGTTTTTTCATTTGGACGTACGAAACCCTAAAAAGACAATAAGCCTTAAACATAAAAGAACTAAATGGTGCGTTAGTTTTGTTCAGTAGTGTATTTCCTTTTCATCATCATTTAGTTTAGGTTACACGTATGTTTACAGCCTCTACAGCCTAAATTTTGTTCCCACTTTTCCTAATTTATATATGTAATTGATTTTAATGACCAGTTATTTCCAATAACCTTTATTTGTCCTACATTTTTCGATTTTTCCGGGTTTTCTCAAACACTGTAATGCATAAGCACAAGCGCTAAAAGCTTTTGAAGAATGAGCCTATCACCCAGCAGATGGCTACATGACTGTATAACAGATGCAAACGTAGAGTTGTCTACACGTTTTGAACCAAAATGGCTGTCTGTAATTTCATATGAATTTTTCGCAAATACTGCCCGGGAGGGTTCTATGTAGAATTAAGAAGTAACAAAAATAGATCTGATTATTTCTATGCTCGTACTTTTTATTGAAATTGTTGCGATTTTCCTCACTTAACTGTGCGGTTTTTTAAGAAAACAATAATATTTCGAACATGAGTGAAAGTGAACAGTCCAAAACATGGGAAAGAATTTATGTCGTCAAATGAAGGTTGCTTACCAGTCGCAAAATAATTTTCACAACAAAATATTGAGGTCATGTTGGAAATTTGAAAAATATTTCTGTAATAAATTTCAATAAGAACTCTGCAATCCAAACTAATTGTTATTGTTATCTTAATTGTAGCCAGAAACTAGAATAATGTTTATTTGCTCGACTGAAAATAAATACTTTGAAGAATAGGAAATCAATAAAATTTAAATTGCACTTGTTGAAAGAAAAAGCGCACCGTTTGGATGCACCTTAAAAGTGGACTCTGGAAATACTGAGAAATGTGACTTGTTCATGTCCAAGATAGCAACAAAGATACTTCCCTAAACACATAAAAAGTTTTCCTGAAACTGCAAAATAACGGCACTTTGGAAGAAAGAAAAGAATTAGAAATTAGATTGGCTCTGTATTGTTCATATTAGAGTAGATTAGTTTATCAACTAATATTTATGCATGTTTATTATTTATAGAGAGTTAAAAATAGATTAATTTTGAGTGCAACGTAATATGTAGAGAAAGAAATTTAGAAACAAGGCACTTGACATTTGACACTCATAACCTAAACAGTGAAAATCCGATTTTCCCGACAGGCTTTAATATATGGTGAAAAACACACCCATATCCACACTGCTTGTAACCTGGAAAATAGCTCAGGTGCAATTTTAATAGAGAAATATAAATTGAACACCTCGTTAATCACACCTGAACACACATGACAAAATCTAAATTTTTTTTTTTTTGAAAAAGGATACAAAGCGAATTTTAACAATATCTCCGAATATATAGAAATATATTATACTCAAAGTTGCTGAATGTTTGTAAACTATCAGAAAATTAATTATTTAAAAAATCAACTGATTGTCCCGATTGGGAAAGCTATTGGAAGATCCCCTGGAAGTTTCCGTATAGGGGTATTTTGCTTCATTCATATTTATAATTATTTCGAAATAGAGGCAACAAACATATATTACAAGAAACCCAACTTCAAGCATTCTAATCAAAACCTTTCGTTGACCTTGAAGATTTGTGTTTGTATTTAATAATTTCTCTACATAAAAAGGAAAAAGCAAGGAAATAGATTTATCTCTCCATTAAGAAATGTGACGTTGGAAGTTCTACCTACATATACTATGAACGATGAAAAGAGATAAAAACATCAGCTAAAATTTTCATAGGAATTTTTTATACCTGTTTCATTCCTATACGGCATTGACAACTAGATTGAAAGAGATAATATCAGCAGGGAAACAATCGCAGTTCAAGGAAAGATGTACCTCCAGAAACGAGGAGGATATGTTTTCATAGCTGGGCTGAACAACTCATTTATTTGTATGGATTTTAGCAAAAATTCCAAACAATTTCTTAAAATTTCATTAGAAATAACTTGGCCTGGCAAAACAAATTTGAGTTCAACTAGTTGGTTAATAGTTTTTTCAGAATTTTTCCAAATTTTATTCAACAAAAATACCAATTCCGAGAAATACTATAAAATTGTTTAATTTGATGGGTCATCATTCTCGAAAAAAAACAAATCTAACCACGCATTATGCCATTTGCGCGCTTTCTGCATTAAGTGGTTCAAAACAAAATCATATGATCACTAACACTAGAAAATATTTCAGCCGGAAGTAAATTGAAAGGAATTCAATGGCTGCGTTACTCATTGCATTGTTTTTTATAAATTACTGCACTCATGTGACACTACTACATCTGTGTAATCCAGCCGCAACCAATGGGACATCAATCAAAACAAAACACATTTCTCTCATCGAAAAAAACTTTTAAAAGAAGCAAAAATGTTTTTCTCTTTCTATTATTCACATTATTCAGAATGGCTTCATTCGGTTCTACTCTTGTGAACGTTTTTGTTTTCTTTTTTATACTTTAAGCATATGGTTGGTCACTTTTCAGGGTATTCTCTTTCATATCAATAATTCTTGAGAGTGAATATTCTTGTAGAAGTGTTCGTTGATAGAGGGTTGTCAAACTAGTGTTATATCTTTTTTAAAACATCATAGCGGCCATTTTTCTTCCGATTGCCACCAAAATTGATCTTTGTGTTCAGCAATGTTTGGTAAATCATCATGGAAAGAACGTCGTACAGCGTTTAGAAATTATCAAGATTTATTACAAAAATAATGAATCTATTAGTGCCATGTTTCGCGCATTAAATATTAATATAAATGTGCGAGTAGGTTAGTAAATAGCCGAATATACAAATAAATTCCTTATTATTTAAACTATTGAAGGATAAAAAGCCATAAAAATCATGAAACCATGCTTTTTTAAACAACAGATTGAAGCATGAAAAAAGACAGCAATGGCGGCAATGGCAGCAGTGTTGGGGCAAGGATCTAGTAGGATCAAATGAGATACATTTTTACTTCAAATTTTCGAGGGGATACAAAGATACTTTTTTTCCCTTAAAGTTTCCTACTTGATACATTTTTATTCTTGATTTCTGTCCTTGTTTTTTCATTGGCTTTTTGCCTAATTTACATAGGAAATTTTTTACATAGCATTGCTCCGAAAGTTAAGAGCTAAAGGCTTTTGATGCAAACCAACAGACTATGCCTGTGGTCTGTAACGTAGGCAATTATCTTTGGGGTGCCTGTTGGCTTATAATTTAAGATTAATAGCGTAGCGCAGGCTGCGTTGCAAGCCAATGAAAGATCACTAAACCCTGATTTTTAATCGACAAAATTAAGAGAGTCAACAATAAATCCACAAAAAATGAGGGCTTTTTGATATTTCAAGTGGATTTTATTGTCGTTTTTTGTTGTTGTTGTTTTTTTTAATTACGGGTTGAAAAGTTTCGAGTCGATATTCATAATATGGCCCTTAATTGTTTTTTGTATCGTTGGTAATATAGATATAATATATTTTTTATGTTTTAACCCCTAATATGAATTTCAATGTACGTGTTTTATTTGACATGAATCTTGTTTTTTACTCCAATATACAATACAAATTATAAATAAAACTTAATTCCAATATTCCGTTTTTGCCTTTTAAACTATTCCATATCTCAAATAGCTCTTGGGATATATTTTTTCCAGAGAAGACACATTTTTACCGGGCAATATTATACATAAAATTTCGTACGTGCGGCAACATTGGCGTAGAGATACTCTCGTGTAGTTTAATTCAAATTCTATACTAATGCACACCGGGTGGAAATCATTACATGTACAAAAAGTTTAACTAACACCTAAAAGTCTCTGGTGGAACTTCATGCGCTCCAATTCAAATGGCATTTATTAAAACCGTAATTTAGAACCACTGATATGAAATAAATATGGAGAGAGAGCATGTCATTAAAATCTTCAACTAAAAAATTTTTTCGAATTTTCTCTGTTGCCCTCAAATTTTCCATATACGACAATTGGTAAAAAATAGTTATGAACAATATAGTGTCCTTTGCATACTCAAGATAGCGCGAAAATTTGAATTGAGAATTTTGTCATCATAAAAACTGAAAAAAAACAAAATTTCTTTAGGTATGTTGATGGAAATCGCTAAATAAAATATTTTTACTCCGCAATTGAAATAAACATTTAGAGACATAAAATCTCCTAAGAAGCGCCGAAAGTTTTCTGCACGCATGTATAAGGTAAGCACAAAAGTTGTGCCATTTTTGAGGTAACAATGCTCTCTCCATATTTATTTCATCTCAGTGTTCAGAACGTAAACATTGCAAAAGGTTTCTATTACTACTGAATTTCTTAGTATAATTTTGTTCATCGTGCTCAATCTGGTATCAGAGAGAACTTGCTGCCCGTTTTGTTTATTCTGTGTTCTCTTTCATTTTTCCTTGAATGGTTAGATTCTACTTTTGTTATCACATTCAGTTAGATTTTAGTCATTAGCTTAAAAATTAAGTATAATGTAAATTTATGTGTGGTTATCGAAACTCCTTTCGCTTAATGGCGGACGACCTAATGTTAGTATTTATTTGAATAGCATTTCAATTTTCATACTCATATAAATCTTGTTTTGAACGTTAACATTGCTTGAGTTGTGAGTGTAATTGTCCAACGGAAAACTATATCATGTTCATAAAATAGAATTAATAACATAGCCATAAACGTCCGAAATTTTTAATTTTTCAGCAATATACATTCCTTTTATTATTGGAGTTCAACAGTAACATTCCAAATTTCAAATATCAGTAAGGTGCTGGCCTTGTTGAACATTGAAATTCACATTTGATAGCAATATTGAAGACAATATAAGTTAAGATTTCTTTCCAATTTATCTTTTAATTATATGTTTTTGTTTTGTCTTTTATAAATAAAAAGATGATGGATCATATAACAAAAGAAAGAGCAACAAATATCCTTCTAATGATTTATAAAAAATTAAAAAGGTCGTAAAAGTAAATTCGCTATTTTTTCTGGAATTTATAGTGATCTTATGAAACTAATTGATATCTTCAGTATTTTATATAACTGTTATATAGTGTATATGTGCACTTGCATCTCAAATAAATTTCGGTCTAAATGAATACATCACAAAGTATTTATACATCACAGTTTACTTTCTAACGATAACAAACAATTCAATTCACATTGAAAAAAGGAGGATAAAGGTCAATTTACATAGCAGCAACATGTTTTTTTACTGAAAAACTGAGCGAGATGGTTTTATTGCTTGATGATATGTGTAAAAAAAGGACAAAGAATGAAGGGGAAAGAAAAATTATATTTCAGCGGGGAAATTGACGTTTTAGCTTGTAAAATTTTGTTGGCATATGTTTTGTCTTTTTTCGTATTTTATCATGTTAGCTTTATCTATCCCGCTCGCACTGTTTCCTTACAATGTTGCAGTAATGTAAATTGGCCTTAAGTTATCTAAATTATAAAAAAAATCTTAAAGCCTATACATTACAAAATCTTAATACTTAAAATCTTAAATATACATTTATAATTTAAAAGATGAAAGCTCACAGTTAAATTATCTCAATCAGGTAAGTAGATATCATCATAAGAGTATGTTCTCAGCGGTTCGCTGATGATACCTCGAGCAATATTGAGCATGGCTTCGCTAATTGTTGGATAAATTTCTTGCCAAAATTCTCTCCAATTCTCATTTAAAAACTCATTGAATCGGTCACCAAGTGGATTACCATCACGTAAGAATCGGTCTAAATGCGCTTTTGCTCTGCAATATGTTTAGAATAAAAATCAAGGTTAACATAAAAAAAAACACACTGTATACTTACATTTCAGGTTCAATTAAAATTTTAACTTTTTGCACATCCAGATATTGCTTTCCGTCCTTTTCGAAAACAGTTGGTTTAAATTTAAGTGAAATCTTCACATTTTCCGCTGTCATATTAAATTTTCCTTCACCATTGACTGGAATGACAAGGATTCGTCCATTTGACTTATAAAAACCTTTAATATCAAGTTTGGGAGCTCTGGCATAAATCTCGAATTTGCTAGTACGTGGATCCTTTTCAAAACCACTGAAATAAATGTAAGCAAAATGTAAGGTTTACTAGAAAATACTTAGGTAGTAAAAAGCTTACACTGCTCGTTCTACAACTATTCCTGACATGCCATGAATAACGACATCTTTAAGAACTAGTTGAAGATTTACAGGTTGATCTTGAGTTGCTTCTTGCAGGACTAAATTATCAACTTTAAAGGGTTCATATGGTGGAATACCCATGTCTTTACGGCCATTTCCACTGGTTTTTATTAAATTTGTTGCTACCTTTGCAATACATTCAACATCCCGAACTTTACATTTTGGAATATCTGAGGCTAAAAAATATTAAAAGATAAATAATTATAATAATTTGGTAAATCTCAATGAATAAGCAGTAAACAAACAAAATTTTAGACAAAATCTCACATCGAGGGCTTATGGTGAAAATCCTAAATACCACAGTTTTATTAAACATTTTTTATTTCATAAAAAGGAAAACGAATTAAAATTACATTACCCTGGCATAAAAATTTTTGAAATTTGTTTTTTCTGGGTTAGGGGGCTTTCACCATAACTCCTTGACATACAAGTTCGATTTCCATATCACATATAATTATTTATTTTGAAACAAAACAACAGCTATTTTGGAAATTATATACAGTAAGTAATCAAAATAAGCATATTAATTATAATTGAAGGATTTGTTCGCGAAATGCAAACTGTAGTCTTCTTGGTTCTGTCCCAAATTTGTTAATCACCTCCTCCATAAAAGCCTTTCTATTTTTATTTATATATCTTCTATGCACGCTTAGCATGAATAATCCAGATAGACGGTTATCATTCATGGTTGACCTCAACCAAGTTTTAACTCTCCTCATAGTACTGGAGGACCTTTCAGTTGTGCATGCGTTGCAACTGGTAAAGTAAAGGCTATCAATATTGCACATTTTACTCTAGGAAATAAAAGCGAAGTTGGTTAACATTGCTTTTTGAATCATTTTATAGGACCGGGAAATGTAAATTTCAACTGTTGGTAAATTTCAAAGCGTTTTTAACGATCCTACGATATTGAGAGGAAAAAAGCCAGTGGATGGGACTGGAATCGAACAGCAGCGACCTACCGATTTCCGTCACTGTGAATACCCGACCGAAAATCGGGAGGTCATTGGTTCGATTCCAGTCCTACGCACTGTCTTTTTTTGTGCCAATATCGTAGGATGGTTAAAATAAACTCTTTGAAATTTACCATCACATAAAATATTAGTTGATTGAACCCTTCCTGAATGCTTTCAAAAGAAAATAATTATCTATAGTCGGCGCAACGAAAATAGTGAAGCGACTTCGTGAATAGTAGTAGCGCACACGATTGAGTTTCCACCCCCACTGAAATCGTTCATTTGAAATGTTTCTGGATTCAGTGCAGTTATTAACAAGTTTTGCCATTTCAATATCTATTTTCTTTACTACTTTCAATGAATATAATTATTTCTTACTTTTACTATGTAAATGAAATCCTAATCTGCAAATATGTAGCAGAATTCAGTAATATGGGCATAAGTTAAACACCCTGGGAGTTAATGGCTGAGTAATCATCACTGAAGGCTGACGCTATAAAAGCGAACTCGTTTGTTTTTTGTTTTGTATCCCAAAACGCTTAAAATTATAAAAAGATATAAAAAGTTCAGTCAATAATACATAATTTACATAAGACGGAAATGACATAACAAGAAACTGACGACCAAACTATGATACGCTATCAAACCTCCGAAGACCATAAACATATCTAACTATGGCATTAAACGCAACATGTAAAAGCCTAAAGGATAAGCTATCCAACTTACCAACAATTAGGATGACAGAACGTACATAAGGCATGAGAAGAGATGTACTAACTTGAGGCGTAGAGGTTTAGCGAGTAAAAAATGCTGAGTGCCATAATATGCGAAGAGAGCCGTATATCTTACCAGTTATCTGGCAAACATGGTCATACCAAGTGAGCGTTCTATTAAAAGTTACACCTAAATTTTTACGCTGTTCACATACTTGATTGTTACACCAGCTATCTGCACACTGGGAAAGTCAGTAATGTCAATAACTCTTCTGGCAACAACCAAACATTGTGATTTACTCGGGTTTAACGTAAGCTTGTTTAATAAAGCCCACTTTCTGATTGAATCCAGATCATCGTTAACTTTAGACACACACTCGGAAACAGAATTTAAATTGAGTTTCCCTTCTAGCCCAGAAGGCGCACTTCTCAGCGAAGAGCCGAGAATAATTTACCTATCTCCGCATTAAGCGTTCATACATTTGAAAGAAATGTGTTAAGATTAGGCTCCCCGACAAGCATGCAAGATATATAAATGTTAGTAAGGTTAACCAAACAAAAAGATGCTAACAATGTTAAGAAACAAGTAAGTTACAGAAATAAAAAGAATTTAGATGACATGAAGAGTATAACTGAACATCATCAGCATACATATGAATTTTACAGAATTTTAAACAAGTTCGTAAGTCATTTACAAACAAAGAAAACAGCAAAGGAACAAATAAAGAACCTAATACCATGTTTTCGCTGCATCGAAATAATGTGATTTCGAAGAGGTAATTTTGAAATTATGGCAAGCCGTTTTCATTGCCACAAAAAATATTTTAAAAGTAATATAAGCCTACTAAATTAGTGCGAGAAATAAAATAAATTGCATAAATAAGATTTCGTCATAAAAAGTAAAATAAACAAATGAAGCTATAAGCTATCAATGTTCTGTCAACATCATGTCAAAATGATATGAATTTCGCTGAATTTCTGAAGTGGGTGCCATTCATTACCAAGTACGTAATTTCGAGCATAATTTAATCTAAATTACGCAGAAATGACTCGAAATCACGTAATTTTGGGGTTGATTTCGGTAAATATGTCGAAATTACGTAATTTCAGTACTGTGAAAACATGGTATAAGAAACATTGGAATAGTTCTTGTCAATGTGTACAACAGGCCAGGGGAGGGCAAGTCCCCTCCCCCCCTTGCCACACCTTGCTGATGCCAATAATTGAGTTTGCGCTCTTGTAAACCTTAAAGCCTGGCAGTGATTTCATTTAACACGTTAAATGCCACGCCGGTCCCTAGGGACCGGCATTTAAAAGCTCTCTCCGGACAAATGCCAAGTAAGTAAGTAAGTAAGTCACCAAGTAATTCTCTCACGAAAGCTTTTATACTAATTTGGTCAGTCAACGTGTTAAACGCCTTCCGTATTCCGTCCTTTAGCAATTTCATTCTTTTTTTGAGAAAATTTACACCTAACTGGCAGTCGATATCGGTGGAAATCAATTTTATTTTTTTTTTTTGCTTTTATTTAATGCATTGTCCAATGGCCAACAAAAGATTTCAAACACTATCCAAAATTGTAAAATTGAGAAATGATTTTAGGCAACGTTTGTTGTTGTTGTCTTAATCTTATAATTAAAATTATATAGATTCACTAAAACGCTTAATGGAATTAACAAATTTTGCAATGCAAAAATATTCAAACAATAATAAAAAAAAATTAAATTATTACATCTTTATAAGTGTTAATGTTTAGGAGGGTTTCGTTTTGCACTTATCATTGCAGCCAGCCGCAAGTACACAGCTCAATCTATAATTCCGCTAATTATCACGAAATTTCCAGACTCATGAGCCGATATACATCTCCACATCGTCAGACCGTGACTGTCAAAACAAAGTTTATATATATTAAAAAACAATTCTTGGTAATCATTCTATGTATCTTCATTCAACCTACATACAGTCTTAGGTATATCCACCAGAAGACTCATTTTTTCCTTAAGAGGTTAGTGTTATTTTCTATTGTGTTTCTACTAGAACTTTTTTTATCTTCATTTTCTCCGGCTTTCCACTTCCTAATAGGTGTTTTGTAGGTTACATGAAGAAGCGATTCAGAATTTTAATTCTAGGAATTGACAACCTAACTCTTAGAGTATCAGGATTAACTTATTAACTTTCCCGATATTTTTCAAATTGAAAATTTCGACATATTTCCACGTTTCGATGTCCCTCGAGTTCGAATCCATCGTTTGTAGAGAGATGTCTGTGTGTGCGTTCGTATGTTCGTGAGCTTTTTTTCGCCTCAAATGTCTCGAGAACAAATAATGATATTGACTCCGGAACAGTTTCATTCGACGTATAATGAATGTACATAATGAACACTTCATAAGGTTCGTAAAAAATTTGAATTGGCGGTTTTTTCACAACAATTAAACTTTCAAAAGGAAGACAAAATGGTCAAATGGGAAGTTGTCAGTGTGGGTAGACCAATCGCAACGAGTTTTTTTTAATTTATTGAAGCTTTTAGAAGTTTTTTCATATGGAGAATGACGTACTTGTCGTAGCATTGCAAACTTTTGCATGTTTCGTCTGTGTTGATTATAAACTCGAACGTCATTAGCGCTTGTATTTAAGTATTCTACAGGCTTCTTATTCTTCGCAATATATTGAATTTTTTCTTTTGTGTTTTTTACAAAACAAATAC
The DNA here is from genome assembly GCA_006980735.1 of Dasypogon diadema. NCBI lineage: Eukaryota > Metazoa > Arthropoda > Insecta > Diptera > Asilidae > Dasypogon > Dasypogon diadema. Next base: position 17,931 of record QYTT01092173.1, on the reverse strand, counting down.
GTATCGGCTTGTAAACTGCGGTATTGGGCTCTGTCATATAATTTGTTTGGTCATCAATATTGCATACCCATCTCAAGAGAAACAAGTGACCTTGTTTACCTTATTCGTACCTGGATAATAAATTAAACACATTTTAGAAGAATTAGTTCTGCACATGTACAATTCGTATCAAAAGTGAATACATATATCATTATTCCTTCATTTTTTACTTCCATCTATATTTAATAAATCTGCAGATTTTGCCTTTTTAATGTTTACAAAGTTCGAATTTAATGTCGAGTTCGATTGAGAAACCTAGGTCGGAACTGGAATCAGAGGTTCCAATTCCGTTCAATCGAACGAAACAGAATCCAAAGCCAGTTGTGTGTGTAAATTATTTGACAATCAGCTGATCACGTTTATATTATGTTTTATTCTTTCAGAAACTTTTTTTGGATAAAGACGTGGATTGCTAAAAAAACAATCGAAATTTCATTACTTGAGGAAGATTCCATAAAAAATCTATTATTTCTTCCATTTTTATTATTTATTGGATACACCCCACTGCACTGAGCCAAAGGCCCGAAAATCACAGCAAAAAACAAACTGACATTGACATCTACTTTTTTTGTGTGTGTGCAACTCGAGAAAATAAAAACCTGACGACTTTAGAGTTGGAACTCGTTAGGAACGACTTCCGACCCAAATGATCAATCGAACGAATTTCTGCCTTTTGACAGCAGTTAGGTTGGAACTGTGTCGAACACTTTCTTCAGTCGAACTTATGTCGAGTTTCCGCGCTATAGAAAGATTAGATACTTTTTGGCACCCTCTAATTGTTTTCCAACATTGTTTTAAATGGAAAATTTGAGGGCGAAGAGAAAGTATGGCTAAAAATTGTCCTATTTTTGAGCCCCCGGCTTCAATGACATACTCTCTATAGGTTATTCATTTCAGTGATCACTATGCATGTGGTTCTGAAATTTTTTCTTGAATTATGATTGTTGAGAATCATTGCGTCCACAAGCGTCACAAATTCTAAATTCTGTTTTTCTTTTGTTGCGCATTTTTATAACTTCCTCCAAGAATTTACATAATTGTAAAGTGATTTAATCTATTATACTCATAGAATGTCTTATAGATTAATCTCAGCAGATGCTTTCATAAATCTTGTTGATTCTATCTTCTGCTAGAATTCCTTTTTCGACACTTCCGGTAGAGAATAATAAGGATAGATGCTCTAATTATCATTGTAAGTAAGTATATTGCGTTCTTATAAGATCAGCTTCCATAGAAATAGGCAATACCTCTGATCGTGAGTGTTTCTATACCCTAGATGTAGGGTATTACAGCTTTGAGTAAACGTTTGTAATGCATAATAATATTCATGATACACAAAACTAAACTATATTGCCATTAATGGGGCGCTTTGGTACTATACAACAGATACCTTATTAAAATCGAAAAATCAATGAGTCAATGTGGACAACTCCTTCATACGGTTGCGCATATGAAACGTCCAGTCATATCAAATAAAAAATCGCTTTTTTTCTTCTAAAATGAAAACGATTCGGAGTAGATGAATAAAATTCGGCACAGAGATACTTTGGTAAAATTAAAGAATCTTGGCAGAAAATGAATCAAATCGGGCAACTCCTTCAGAGGGCTGCCATATGAAACTTAGAATTTCCTCTTTATTAAATAAAATTTTTCGGTCGATGTTACAAGACTAGACTGAGTATACACGATTTGCAATTCCAGAACGGGAAAATTATTTAGATTCATTCCTTTGGTACGGAAGACTTATTGTACCTGTGAATTAGGCGACTTATTTCAAGGTAAGGATAATGATTATTTATTCCTGGTAAGATTACACAAGATTTACAATCTTATAAAGCACATTATTCATATAATTTCGGGCTAAATAGTTCCGAACAGATAAAAGAATAAAAAAAGTATATTTTATGCAGCCTAACTAAAAAAACACATAATATGAGATTTATGCATTTTAAAAGCATTGAAAATTCCCCCACAGGCAGATGATCTGAACAGAATAAGAGGTACGCATGAGCAATTTACTGAAGCGAAGTATTACCGCTTAGAAGTGCTATATTGGAAAAGTTCTTCTGACTATGTCATACAAGAAGACATGGGTCCTATGTTTGAGAAAGGATACCAAAGTATACTCGAGCACCCGCAGTCCAAAAGGGGAAACGTGGTCAAACCATGGTAAGCCATAAATAAAGTTGATTTAGTCGTTAAAAGCGACTTCTAATTAACGAGCACAGGCACTATCAAGTTTTGGGATAAATGTTGCTACCAACAGTAAAATGAGGTAAAATCAAGGTTTTTACTAGCTGAACGAGACAGAATAGTAGCTAAAAGCCGTAGTTTTCGCAGTTCGGCATAAATTCGGCCTAACCTCACGTATACACGGTCAAAACAACTCGTATTACTACTCCATATTATCCCAAGGTTGGAGACTTTACTCACCATTGGAATACAAATCCATGCAGAATAACAGACGGATTAAATGTGTCATTGTAAGAACCTATACACTGAGAGCTTCCAGGACTTAGTTCTAGTCTATTACATCCTAGACCAAGTGTATATTCTATTATTAATATACGATAAAGAGTCTTCCAGGGAGCTCAAATACCGGTGCAGATACAATTGCATTAAGATGGAGCCTTGAATTGTAGACCAGTTCTGTAAGGTCACTGATAAAAATGCTGAAAGGCAGCGGCCCTAATATAGAGCCCTGAGGCTCGCTCCTCGACGTTTTTCTCCTGACTGATTGTAATAATATAAATCTTTTGAAAAATGGAGTACAATCATAGGAAAATCCCTAAAATCCATGGCATATCTTATGTCTGAGGACATCTTGAGAATCACAGTGGGACTTTCGAAAACCAGATTGCAAATTTTTACACTTGAGGTGAGAAAGTAGCTGTTGATACATTAATTTTTCTAATACCTTCGATAGGAAGCAAAATATGTTAATTGGATGAAAATCTGTAGGATATTCTGGGATAGATTTCTTTCTTATTGGGGAAAAATGATGAAGTTTAGTACGAATTGATTATGTGAAGGATATATCTGCTGATGGCAGGGAGTAACAATTTAATAAACCATGCTAATAAATTGTCAGGTTCAATTGCTTTGGATTTTATAGAATTAATAGCTGAGAAGAGTTCGATAATGTCCACCTCACGGAATGAAAGAACAGATACTTACGCTCCGCAGTGAGTATTCGGACTCGCGCAATACATCACGAAGGCATTGAAATTGAAAGCCTTGTTATAATATCGTGGTGTTCTGAATGTATAGAGCAACGTAAAGAAGTTTTTTAGAGAACATGTAGGTACAGTTCTTTAGGCAAATAAAAGCGGGAGCCAAACAAAAATACATATACTCTAGAAATACACATCTGTAGTATCTATGTAAATTACAGATCAATGAATGTTTCGAGAGCCTGTGATACCATAGAAATAGTGACTATTGTTATACATTTAATAGAAATTGCTGGTCTCTCCCATTTAAAGTGGCTGCACATAGATGAGTCACCAAGTTAATGGAAAATGTAAACTTTATAAATGTGGGAAACGAAACATAAAGTTCGTACAATATTCCGAAGCACAATGGTAAAAAAGTATTTTCTGAAAAGACATTTGAAGTTTAGTATCAATTCTTAAGGTATTGAGATCGACTTTTAACACGTAGAGTACCATCGCACTTACCGGTGACCTCAATTTAAAAGCTTTCTCAGGACAAATGCATTTTAATCCGTAATTCTCTCTCAAAAGCTTTTATGCTATTATAATTGTGGCAGTCAAAGTATTAACAAGGACAAGAATCTGAATTTTTGTAAGGTATTACTTTAGCTCAGAGGACAATTTTATGATGCATATAGTACAACTTAGGCGAAAGGAAATTTAGAAGAAGAAGAGGTTGAGAACAATAACCTAACAAATGTTGTAAGGTAATTCATAGTTGTTTGTGTATTAAATTTTACTCTGCAACATCCTAGTAGCTTCGAAAGTAAAATGTTGGTCAGTACAATTGCCGGAACCATTGGTATCCCAATAAATCATCATATTCCTTGCTGGAATCGATCACGCGAGTTATAGTAACGATCTGTATTTTCAAAAAATAATAATAATTTAGTAGGAGTAGTTAAACCAGTAGGTTAGCGAATAAGTTCTCATAGAATCATGAACATTTGCACTTAAATTAAATTTCAATAGAATGCAATAACTTATTATCTTTTGTGGAAGTTCTCAAAGTTTTTTTACCGCGATATTGCCAAAAGGTCTGGAGACGAAACTTTACATTTAAAGTTGCGCATATATAGCGTTTACTATTAATGAATTATAGTAGCTCAATAACTTTTAAATTGTAGAAAATTAGTAAAAAGATAAATTTACCTAAATTTATCTGCCAGTCAGTTTCGTCATAATTTGTTTACATGCAAGTTCAATGTACGAATATATTTCCGTGACAAATTATTCAACTTGATTCGCATAATTACCCATGACCCAGTGAATGCGACTCGCTTACATTCGCAATTTGACACCTAAAAGGTCACATTAATAATCAAACAAGGTGTGTTCGATGCGAAATTATGTGAATCAGATCTTTCAGCAATTAATTCTCTGCCACAATAATAAATTCTCTGTGTAAAATTTGATAAATTAGCGTTTTAAATGTAAAATTAAATTTATATGATTAAAGTCAATGTTTTTTGACAATGGTCTTTGTGCATTTCGTTTTGTCGTTATTTTCTTCACACAGGGTTCCTTAAAGCAATCTTTCTGGCAGAGCCATGATTTTATTTGTTAAATTTTAAGATGCACAAGACTTTGCATCATTTGTAACCACAAAAAATGTCCGAGTAGATGAATTAGTCAGCAGAACAAATAATTGTAGCGATTATTTTTTGAAATTTTTCACACAACAGAAAGTACTTGAAGTCATTTAAAAATTAAAAACCGGCCAAGTGCGAGTCGGATTCGCGCACGAAGGGTTCCGTCGTACCATTATCTATAAAAACGGCAAAAAAATCATGTCTGTTGTATGGGAGCCCTCCTTAAATATTTGTTTTATTTTAATTTAATTATTTATTTTTAAAGCGAATAATATAACTCAATATTCTGTGAATATTTCAAGCGTCTACCTGTTGCCGTTATCAATATCGAGCAAAAACGAGCAAAGAAATCATGTTTGTTGTATGGGAGCCCCCTTAAATATTTATTTTATTCTGTTTTTTAGTATTTGTTGTTATAGCGTATACATTATCTGTGAAAATTTCAACTGTCTAACTATCACGGTTCATGAGATACAGCCTGGTGACAGACGGACGGACGGACGGACAGCGGAGTCTTAGTAATAGGGTCCCGTTTTACTACCCTTTGGGTACGGAACCCTAAAAATACAATTTCCGTTTTGCGTGTTCCCACCGGCCGTCCGACAGAGATATAAGAAAGAAAAAGTGGCCAAGTGCGCGTCGGGCCACGCGTAGTGTAGGGTTCCGTAGTTGCCCGTCACAATATGCGACTTAAAAGGGGGCTTTTTGTTTGATATGAACATATTAATTGAGTTAAATGGTTTTCACACACCCACAATATTTTTAAACGACCTATTCAATGACACCCCACACCATGGGATAGACGAGAAAAAAGAATTTATCCCTACTTTACGTGTAAGGGAGGTAGCCAGAAAAAATTTTTTTTCAAGATTTTATTTATCACTTTGTCGGCGTGATTAATAGGTCTGTATGTTTGAAAATCTGGCTGCTCAAAGCAGTCAGCTTTAGTTCAGAATCCGTTTGTTTTTTTCTGGCAGAAGTTATCAGTTTCCCATCCTGCCAGATTTGCAAGTTTTCTGATCTTGCCTTTTTAGGATGAGTGGAATCTGGCAGAAAAATGACAGATATCAGCTGATATAAAGGAGGTTATGTGATGTGTTTTGCTTACATTCTGAAAGGTAGAGAAATAATTATATTTAAATTGTACCTAGAGTAATGAAATGGCAATAACAAGAACCATTTAAATGAGCGAAAAGTAATAATAGGGACAATTAATCGAATGAGGTCGTGAGGCATGCAAAATGCTGCTGGAAACAGTCAGAAAAGCGTATGTTTGAAATTCTTACCACCAAAGGAAATTCTTCGTTTGATATTTGTTGCCAGATTTTCCGCCATACGGACCTAATATGTATACCGATGCCAAATTACAGCTTTCTAGTACTAAGGGTCTCTGAGCGGACAGACGGATAGATATGGTGAAACTATAAGGGTTCTTTGTTTACTACGGAACCCTAAAAAGAAGTGTCTCAGGTTGTGGGAACACCTGATGGAAACACTGTCAATGAATGTTGGACAGAAGTAGAAAGACCTTCTACATTTTGCAGTCAGTTTGTGTCAAGAGTAAAGTTAAAATATGTAAACATTTTTTATAAAATTAATTTAGTATGCACTCAGTACTTGCAGGAAAATGATTTTATTTTGCATTTTTATAATACAATGAAGCACTTGTGTAGATTTCCACAACGTTTTAGCTTATATTTTGTTAAACTCGGTAAGACGTTCCATGATACAATCGTGTTACAGCAAGGTGCCCTGCTATAGGAATTCAGGGTCCCATTTTTGTATATTTTCAAAAATTAATGGACTCACTTTTTGAATTAAAACTTCAAATGTTGAAGGCGTCATTCTAAAAAAAATTTACAAAGTGTGCGTGATCTATTGTAGTTCTGACAGTTAAATGCAAGGACTTTTTGTTTTGGGGCGGAGGGGGGAATGCGTTACGCACCTAGGGGGACCAGTCCCCCCGTGTGCCGGACTCCCCACGATCCGGGTATACCGGCCAAACCCCCCCTCCCTCCATCTTTCACATTTGAAGAATGTGTGGAGGGCGGAGTCCAAAGGGGAGTCGCAGTAGACACAGGCAGCACTCGGCACCTTCCCCATCCTGTTGAGGAAGGACCGAAAGTGCCCGTGTCCCGTCAGCATTTGCGTGAGGTAGTAATTCACCTCACCATGCCGACGGTTCAGCCAGCCGTCCAGCTGCGGTATGAGCCGTGCTGTCCACCGGCCCCGCGACTCCCCTTCCGACCTCTCCTCCCACTCCCTTAAGGTGCGGGACCTCCCCTCCTTTGCGGCCTCCTTCCTCCCCAGCACGCGTTTGTTCCGGTGGACGAATTGCCGCTCCCTGGCTTGGAGGTCGATAGGGATGACCCCCGCGACCACCAGAGCCGCCGGCTCCGAGACCGTGCGGTACGAGGACGCGATGCGAAGTGCAGCCCGCTTCTGCACCGCCGCCAAGCGCTTGCGGTACTTTTCGTACCGCAGCGCGTCGGCCCAGATCTCGGCGCCGTACAACATGATGGACTCGGCGGTACTCAGCAACAGCCGCCTTTTGCAGGGCCTTGGACCAACTGTGTTGGCCATGACCCTGCTCAGCGCTGTCACCACCGTAGCCGCCTTGTCCGCCCTTCCGCGGATCTCCTCCCAGAAGGTGAGCCTGCAGTCCAGACTCACCCCCAGGTATTTCACGGCAGCCTTGGTCCGGACCACCTCGTCCCCCACCCGCATCTCCCGCATGAGCGGGATGCGTTTCTTTGCGAAGAGCACGATCTCGGTTTTTGCTAGAGCTAGCTTTAAGCCGTGGTCGCGCATCCAGGAACCGACCCGACGCATCACCTGGTTGAGTCTCCACTGGGCCTTCTCGACATCTTTGGCGATAATTACCGCCGCGATGTCGTCGGCGTACCCAACCAGGAAAGACCCCTCCGGCATTTTCACACGCAGGATCCCGTCATATGTGTAATTCCATATGTCGGGACCCATTATGGAGCCCTGGGCCGCCCCCGCCGAGAGCACCTTCGTTTTCGGGCCATCTTCGGTGCCAAAGGTAATGGAGCGGTCCTTCAGGTAATCCCCCATTATTTGGAGGAGGTACTCTGGTACCCTGAAGTCTCGCTCCAACGCGTCCAACACGTCAGCCCATCTGACCAAGTTGAACGCGTTCCTCACATCCAGTGTGACGAGCAGACACACGGGGCGGGTAGAGTGATTTCCCCGCTCCACGCCCCTGGCCGCCTCCACCACCTCCTGGATAGCGTCCACTGTAGGCCTGTACGAAGACGGAAAGTCCGCCGGCCCCTTGCCCTTGCCGATCAGTACAAGCCTTGCTGTCTTCCAGCGGGCGGGAAAGACTCCCGCTTTAAGACAGGCGTTGTACATATTCAGCAAGAGCTCTGGATGGCTACCAGCTATGGCCTTCAGCACCTCCGCTGGAAGCCCGTCTGGCCCTGGCGCCTTCCCACATTGCAAGCAGTGGGAAGCGTCTACGAGCTCCTCCATAGTAAACGGAGGAGCGTCGTAGGGCCCGTTGGCTGGGCGGCGGGAACCCGACGGATGGCTGGGGAGCAGGGCATCCACGATGGACTGAGCGGTCTCCCCGTCCAAAGGGGCGTTCGGCGCAAACACCCTCAGTTTCCGGAGGACCACCCTATACCCCAGTCCCCAGGGGTCATTATTCAACTCCTCTCCCAGCCGTCTCCAGCAGCGGGGCTTACTGGCCTCGATGGCCCGACGAAGTTCTTTCTTCGCTTCTTTGTGCTCGGCAGATTTCCGGGCTGCGTCGGGATCGCGTCGGTCAGCTCGTTGAGCTAATCGCCTGAGTCGGAGACATTTCCGCCTCAGTTCCGCGATCTCATCCGTCCACCAGTAAGCAGGACGTCTTGCCCGCCGATAACCCTTCCTCGGCACGGCCTCTCGGCAAGCCTGGTAGATTATACTCATGGTAGAGTCCACCAACCTTTCGGCTCGCTCCAGAGGTGGCAGATCCTCCGGTATCCCGTCCAAGATTCGCCGACCGCGTGTTAGGGCCAGAGACAGCTTTCGGACATCCATCCTAGCGACGTTCCACCTGGGCGGGCCCTGTGGGCCCTGGGTTCGGGCCTGCGAGACATCACGCACGCGGAACGTGATGTACTGGTGATCGCTGGCTGTATAGTCCTCGATCACCCGCCAGCCCTCCACCCGTGCAGCCAGGCGTTCCGTCGCCAGAGAGATGTCCAGGATTGTCCCTCTATAGCCAGGCCTCCGGAAGGTGGGCGCCGAGCCGGTGCTCAGAACCACCAGCCCGGCTCTGGACACAAAGTCCATCACCCGTCCTCCCCGGGAATCAGGCCTGACCTCCCCCCACTCCAGTGCTTTTGCATTAAAGTCTCCGGCCACTATCAGCTCGCCCCCCATGTTCCGGACCGCATCCTCCAGACCATCGAGTTTGGCCTGGAAGTCGCCTATGCGACTATGTAGGTAACAGCTGACGTAAGTAACGTCGCCGTTCCTCACCCAAACAAAGCCATCGCCGGACCCATGGGCCGCGACATGGAACCGTCGCGGGTCCGGGATCCAGATCGCCGCCGTGCCGAGGGTATCCCGAAACCAGAAAAGCTCATCTCCGTCCCGGTACTGCTCGCTGATAATTACAATATCAGCGTTCTTCTCGAGACAGATCTGAGCCAGTAGGTCGTGAGCCGTCCTGCTCCTGTTGATGTTGGCCTGCAGAATCCCGATCATTTTACCTGTTTAGGCTGGTTAAGGATTCTGCGGAAGGAGCCGCACTCCCCCGATCCTGCCACGTGCCTTCGGGCATCAGGTTTGCCCGCCACCTCTGGGCAGAGGAAGCACAGGGGGCTGGCGGGGCAACCCTTTCAAATGCAAGGACTAGGAGACCCACTATTACTTACGGAACTGACATTTATTCCACTTGTTAGTAAAATATATCGCTGTCACGTATAGCAAATAAATGTTGTCTATTTGACACTAAATTGCTCATAATAAAAGTTGGCATGACTGAGACTGTTCTTTTTTTCAGTATCGCCGTCAAATTCCGTCTACGTGCTAGTTATCATGGGTAGCCTGTGTTGACTTAGAAGCAATTTATGTCTGTAATATTTCCCCAAATGTCGCAACTTTACTGTTGCGTCTAAACTTACCTTAAGGGGTTACACGGGTTTCGAAATTTCAAAAAATCAATTTTTTTTTAATTTTTTTATTTAATAGCACAACATGTCAAGAATATTTTCCCAAAGTTTTAAGTCAATCGGAATATAACTCTAGGAAAGAGAGCCTTTGGAATGTCCTCTTATTATGCTCGGCCGGCCGGGAGCATCTCAAGTATATCGAGACAGCTGCTTAGCTATTGTTTGTCTGTCTTTCTCGCTCGCTTCTCTCGCATTTTGAGATCACCTTTATTAAATATTTTAAATATCTTTGCTTTATAGAGCTGGAATCGACGATTCTATGTAAGTTTAAAAAAAATTGTTTTTCCGTTTTATGCATTCATAAAACTTTAAACGCTTTTTTCTCAAAACTCTATTTTTGAAGGCAGTAGACACGATTTCTCAAAAACTAATGCACCGATTTTATTGAAATTTTGCACATTTCTTCTAGACAGGATTGTCCAGGTATTGAATGAAGGCTTTTTGTTTTTTTGTTATTACAACTTATTTTACAAGGCAATAAATGGTGTAGATTTGACCAAAAATTGTATTTTTTGCATACAACTCTCCCAAAAATTCAAATTTCAATTTTCTTTATTAAATCCTTCGTTCAATACCTATACTCATCCACTAATAGAAAATATTTGGTTTTTTTATTTCAGGTAAAGCTATCATGAGTTATCCTGACCACCGCGAGGATACTTTTTTCTAAGGGAACTCCGAAAACTAGGTCCCAACGGCTGAATTTTCAAAATTTTTAAATAAAAATTTCACAAAATATTGTTCAAATGTTCCTCTTTGATATGCTTCAAAATTTAAATAAAATAATTCCTTTATTATATTAAAAAATAATTGGAGAAAATATGTTTTTTTACCCTCCGAAACCCATGTAACCCTTTAAGACAGAAGAGAAGCAAGAGAATGAGATGAAATAATACTAAGCATAAGGTAAAAATAATAATGGATTTTTGTTTCTTACAACTGTACTATTCTAAACTTGAAATAGAAGAATGAAGCGTCACAAACATTCCGATCATGCCCGCGCCTTGTGCGCTGTGAGGAAATGAGTTCCAGACTCTAAAAGTCTGGACAAAGTAAGAGCATTCAAAAGCTAAAGCCTGAAATACAATGAATACGACACGACATTGTCGTCGACAAATTATATTTTGAATACATGTGACGACATTAGCTCATAGCAAATGTGACGACACGACAAAGTCGACGACAAAAGTTTGGTCAAAAACCGAATTTTGTCGTTGTCGTATGCGACATTTGAGTTTGACATTTGTCTGAGATAAAAAAGTAGGAAAGAAAATTAATTTTATGAAGTGTTAATACACCAGAAAACTTTAAAAGCAAATAAATTCACTTTTAACATTGAAATTAATTCTTGTCGCACAATATTTTCCATTGTGTTTGTTTTCAGCTGTTACAAATGACAACGACAATGTCGCTTTCACTGTATTCCATTTCCGACAAATTACTACGACGAATGTCGACGACAATGTCGTGTCGTATTCATTGTATTTCAGGCTTAACTTGAGAAAACGAAGTATTGATAAAATGCGACCACGACGGGAACTAGAAAAAATTTATATGTTCAGGAAGGTAACTAGGCTCACCAGTGCTTATCAATTTGGAAAGGAAAATCAGGTGAGTACGCTTAAGACCTAGAGAGATCTAGAGAATAGCCAATTATAAGGTATTTAAATGGGGACATATGTTCATTTCTCCGTAAACCAGAAACAAACCTAATGCAGTCATTGGGCCTTCGCACCCTTTGTTATCATGACCAATGGACAAACCGGCTTTTTAGGTAAGGGGGTAGGGGGAACGAGTTGTGACTGTCATCACATTTGCCCTGTGAGGTAAATCTTATCCTCAGGATGCGGATGGGATGCATAATTAAAACCACCGCACTGATGTTAGTTGGTGTATTTTGTACGCACTTTCCTGCACTCGGTACACTTTGCTGTTTAATCCTACATTTGTCGGTTTAATTTAATTTTTTAATTTTGTTGTATCTAAAGGTGGTTGTGTGAAAGATACAGCAAGCCGCTATAGAAAATGAATGAAAATCAAGCCTTTCGAGAAAGTGATCGGAATTATAATCCCTCCTCTACGAAGTTTTAGATAAGAAATGTTATTATTATTATTATTATCAGTAGGGAGGTAGACCAAAGTCAGACACTGCGACCTAAAAGATCTATTGTGCCAAACCTCATATTACTGCAATAGACTATCTGCCCTCCTTATGAAAGCAAGAAAGTCTATTGTCGAAGAGGATTTAATCTCACCGGGGGTTAAGAATTCCCGGAGGAAAATCTTTCTTCTCAGCCATGCCAAAGCGGGACATTCACCCAGAATGTGCATGGTGGTCTCATCGTCTTCCAAGCAAAGACGGCACTCCGTCTCTCTAGACAGGCCCATTTTACTCAAATGGAATCTTAGCCCGTGATGGCCAGATAGATAGCCCGTAAGCAATCTAAGATCCGCTTTGCATAAAGCGGTAGTTTTGTAGGCATAGGGATTGACAAGCTCATTAGCTTGACGCAGTCCTGGGACATTTTCCCAGTAGGACTGTTGTAGACCCTTAGCCCATTTTTCAATGACAGCTTTTGCTGTCGACCAACCAACGCTGCAGAAAGGCTCGGGACCATAAAGTCGAGAAGATGAGCCTTCCTTGGCCAGCTCGTCAGCGGCTTCATTACCCTCTATTCCCCTATGGCCAGGCACCCAACAGAGTGTGAGTCTGTTGTTCGAGGCCAGTCGTTGCAGGGTTTCAAAACACTCCTTGATAGGAAATGTTGACGAAATGTGAATTTTTTAGGCCTTATGGATCTTAAGTCCCTTTGGAGTCCTTTGACTCCTCTACTACCGTCGTTGTTGCTGGTGTAATGGAGGTTTAATGGTCCCATCATTTGTCGAACATTGTACTTGCGATCAATCTGGGCATTAAAATCATCTTTTTGATGTGATGCTTTGAAAGATTATCGTAGACCTTTTCTAGATGTTCATAAAAAGAATTTTCCCATTCATCGGTTTGCTTTTCCGTGAACACTTTTGTATAGTTTTAGTTAGGATTTGAGACACCGCAGCGCTTCGGTGCTGTGCTTATAAGCTAACTAACTAACTACAGCTCATACACAGTACAAGTAAAACAATGCATGGTCTGAATAACGGCTGGTAAATATTCCACAGACTAATGATCTGAACAGGGTAGGAGGCACGCATGACCAGTTTGCTGAAACGAGGCATAACCAAGTTTCTATTCCGCTAAAAGGAGGAGAACCTAAAAAGTTCTCTGAGATAAACAGGCTTGCCCAATTTGAGAATGTTGTACAATAAAATAAGGGACTTGCGTATGAGAAACGACTGCAAAGTGCACCCAAGCACCCGAAAACGAAAAGCGGAGACGTGGTCGAACTGTCGCAAACCATAAATAAAACGGATACAATCGTTGAACGCTATCTCCAATTTACGAGCACAAGCACTACCAAATTTGGGGACGACATTACTGCCAAAAATGAAATGAGGCAAAATCAAGCCTTTCACTAACTGAAGGCGGACCCTGCAAGGCAGAATGCTAGCTGAAAGCGAGAGCCTTCGCAGTCCAGCATAAATTCTGCGTAAACTCGCATTAATATAATAGCAGCAACTTATATGACTGTTCAAGATAATCCCAAGGTTAGGGACCTTACTGACCGTAGGCAACACGGACCCATTCAAGAGAACAGGAGGAAAGTCAGACACATCAGCAGTGCCATAATAAAAATCTATACACTGAGATTTTCCGGGATTTAGTTGGAGTTTATTACATTTGGACCAAGTGCATATTGTGAAGTAATTTTTTCCGGAATTAAAGGAGAAAACCCAATCCAGGTAAGTTTTCATTTAATTTCGATT